>CAJUYH010004316.1:2256-27754 GCA_910591685.1 Galerucella tenella
TTTTTTTTTTTTGTAACAGCTATTGCTTTTAGCTAAATTGATATAACAGTAATTGATTCATCGGGCAGTTGGAAAAAAAGAAAGGAAAAATATTGTTTCGGTGATATAATTGGAGATGTATAAATACGAGTGACATTTTTTTCCATATTATTTCAGGGAGATGGTCAATCAACACTCTGGATTTTCATATAGGATTTCCCAACTCCTGATGCCGCTTTTGTTTAACAGTGCTGGGTTAAAAAAAAAAAAAAAAAAACTTTTTAATGCTTTAAGCGATTGTTTTTGGGCTTTTAATCACTTCGCAATATAGTAAGTAGAATTAACCATTAACCCTCTGATAATTTAATTATTTTCATTTGTTATTATGCTCTACTCAATATCTAATTGATATTTTAAACTAATAATAGATATTATATTGCGATTGAATGATTGGAGAATAATAAAAATAATGCATTGACAATATATCGTTTAATTATATGTGTAAATATATATATATATATATATATATGTACACATTTATTGGCCATTTTTACCACCACTAGCAAATTGAAATCAGAAATAACTCCAGACTTAAAGTCCTTGGCATTATTCCCTAAAGTTGTATGAGCTTGGAGAGATGCATAAGAGTGAAGTAATATGTGGAATCAATTTAATTAAAATCATGATAAAAACCAAAATTTTTTCACATCTTTCTCGATGCATGTATATTAAAGCAATGCAACTTTGAAGTATCTCCAATATACACGTACACACACGCAATATATATATATATATATATGTATATAAATAAATATGTGTGTGTGTGTGTGTGAAATTCTCTTATTAATTCTTATTGACAATGTCAATGATGTTGGAAAATAAAATAATGTGACTACTGCCAGCAGTAACGTTTCGCAAACTTTGAGAAATTCTATAAATAAATGGGTGAAGCACTTAGATCGGATGTCGGCTAGCGTTGGCGGCCAAGTAAAGCTCGATCTTCTGGGTTACGAAGACTTCAGCATTCGAGCTCTCTCTCTTTCTCTCTCTTACTCGTGCTCCTACATATTACACTCTTTTCCCCTCTTCTTTACTACGCAATCATATCTTGCACTTTTCGCCTCCAGCTAACGAATACTTTCTTGACGATTGGGGCGTGATATTTATAGATTTTGGTAGCAGTTCTATTTGCGTGCAACACCCGCTCACCCATGGTGATCTTTCTCCTGCTCTCTCTCTCTATCTCTCTCTCCCTCTCTCTCTCTCTCCCTCCCTCCCTCTCTACTATAATTACACAACAAAATATGAATTTATTAATTGGAATCAATTCATTTACTGAATCGGGATTTGTTGCAAGATTCAACAAATGTTTGTGTTCGTACACTTTTGACAAATATCCATGATAACTTATATATATATAATGATAATTAATTTTTATAAAAACTCTAAGGAATCTTCAACAATTATCTATTCACAATTCAAACGTACCATGACTGCTGTTTAGTAATATTATTTTTGGAATTATTCATAGCAAATTTGTCAACCTTGTGAGAAAAGTAGCAACTGAAAAACCGCCACTATGGACGCGATCAAGAAGAAGATGCAAGCGATGAAGCTTGAAAAGGATAATGCTATGGATAAAGCGGATTCCTGCGAAGGACAAGCTAAAGAGGCGAATCTTCGAGCAGATAAAGTTATGGAGGAGGTCAATGATCTGCAGAAAAAACTTCAACAGGTCGAAAGTGATTTAGTTACCAACAAAGGCAACTTAGAACAGGCTAATAAGGATCTTGAAGAGCGTGAGAAGTCCCTAACTAATGTGAGTAATTAATCAGAAGAAAATTCATCAAATATGCATTTCTATTGATGAAATAAATTGGATTTTGATCATTGAAGGCCGAGTCTGAAGTAGCAGCGTTGAACAGAAAAGTTCAATTGATTGAAGAAGACTTGGAACGTTCGGAAGAACGTCTTAACACCGCAACTGCCAAGCTCACTGAAGCTTCCCAAGCGGCAGATGAGTCTAGCCGGTAAGTTTGTGATATGAAATTATTTTTTAATCATGTTAAAAGTAATACTGATATTTGAATGTTTTGTAGTATGTGCAAAGTATTGGAAAATCGCGCCCAGCAAGACGAAGAGCGAATGGATCAATTGACGAATCAATTGAAGGAAGCACGTCTTCTTGCTGAAGATGCGGATGGAAAATCAGATGAAGTGTCACGTAAATTGGCATTCGTTGAAGATGAACTTGAAGTTGCTGAGGATCGTGTGAAATCTGGTGAAGCGTGAGTAATTTTTTTCTTTGATTTTTCGATGATGATTTGATGACGATTATAGTTATAAGGAAAGATCGCCAAAATGAAATCAATTCAATTGTCATTGTAGGAAAATTATGGAATTGGAAGAGGAACTTAAAGTTGTTGGAAACAGCTTGAAATCCCTGGAGGTCTCAGAAGAAAAGGTAAAATGTCAATGAATACACGTAGAATAAATTGGAGGAATATGGAACATTAAGTATAATGTTATCAATTAAATAATTGGAAAATGTTCATTTTATAGGCCAATCAAAGAGTCGAGGAATTCAAACGTCAACTTAAGACTTTGACCGTTAAGCTAAAGGAAGCTGAAGCTCGTGCTGAATTTGCAGAAAAGACGGTTAAGAAGTTGCAGAAAGAGGTTGACAGGCTGGAAGGTCAGTATATACCGATAAATAAATTTTATTTGTATATAATTATTTCGATAATATTCATAAAGTGTATTAGCCAAAATTTTTCATTTAATTGTAGTTAATTTCTGTTTCTCTTCATATTTGAGTGTCGCAAAATTCCCCTATACCTGTTGCTCATGGCCAACTAACGATATAAATGCGTTTACGATGAATCCAGAATGAAAAAAGAAACAAAAAAAAATTCAATTTATCGTTGCAGACGACTTGAGTCATCAGAAGGAGAAACACAAAGCTATTTGCGACGACTTGGATTCAACATTCGCTGAGCTTACTGGCTACTAAAACTATTTCTTACACCCTATACTAGAAAAGAAAAAAAACAGAAAACAACACATATATAAGTTATATATAGGTATATAACTTATCTAACACGCTTCAAATCGTTTTGCATTATTTATTTCGGTTGCAATTTGCATCTCAAAAATATTGATAACATAAAAAAAATCGAAGTAAACATGTATACGACACAGAAACAATTAATAGCATCGGTTTAGCTTCACTCTGCAAGCAGTTAATGTCCCAGGTATTTTTGGTATTCTCCCCAAGAATTAGAAAATAAAAAAACGAAAATCTCATCTCTCCTTTAGTCAATTTTTTAATTTAATGAAATGAAAAGCCAGAGAAAAGAGCCCCAGTCCAATGTCGCACGTTGTATAATAGTTTCTAATAAATTTCATATGTCGACTAACATTATTCCATATAGGTGAATATGTTTCCACATAGTTGATTTATTTCTTGATAAATTTAACTGAATAGTGGAACAATAACAAAAACATACAATTACAAATTTTATTAATGTACTTTTGATTAATTTTCCCAGACGAACTTGGAATCAACAAGGACAGATACAAGTCATTGGCCGACGAGATGGATTCGACCTTTGCCGAATTGGCTGGATATTAAAATGGTGAAAATTCCTTAAATGAAGAAAAAATAAAAATTGTTTTTATTGCAAAAAAAAAATCGGGGGTGGTGAGAGAGAGAAAGAGAAATAGAGAGAGAGTGAGAACGGAAAAGATTAAAAAATAGATAAAAAATTTTATGAATATATATAACCCTGAAAATGCAATTCAATATAAATCGAATTTGTTTTATTTATTATTACATTTATCTCTTCTGTATCTAGTCCACACGCGATGGGATTTGTCAAGAAACTAATAAAAATCATCTACACAACACAAATACACAACGTAAAATATATATATATATATATTTTTTAAGAAAATTACACCTTCATTATTACAAATTGTACGACATGGTATATGAGTTTAATAAATCGATGTAATCGTTTTAAGATAATTACTCTTTTTGTGGCCTTTTATTTTTGCTTTGAATGCGTTTACTTTATTGTATGATCATTCACATTTAATTGGCATTGCATTACAAAGTACCATTATACATTAGTTTAAATTATTACGCGCGAGTTTTTTTAAGCGGCAGATGGCGCAACACATATGTACATATTCTCGCACACTATACGCTTCACATTTTCACTTTCAATGGTAATTTCTGCAATATTGTTGGTTATGATAGTACTGTAGTACGTGCCTAATGACAATGTGTCGCGTGCTTGGGATTTGAGTATGTTGAACATTTTTTTATTTACAAAGTAAATTGTGAAATTGCAAATACTGGTACCTGCTCAATCAATCATTGAGATTTATATTAAGTAAAATAAATAAATAATGGTTGAGACAACAGGAGATTCAAATAGTGTGCAAAGTGCTCCTCCTAAAACCCCAAAGCAGTTGGAAAAGGAAGCGAAAAAATTTGCAAAATTAGAAAAATTCAAACAAAAACAAGATAAGAAAGAGACAAACGCTGGCATAATTCCAAAATCGAAGGATAAACCGCAGGTAAATGATTATTCATTCTAATGTTTTTCAATCAATATTACAGTCAATCCATGTTGAGCCATATGGATTTGTTTGCTTAACTTTAGCATTGATGCAACTTTATTATCAACTGCATAGTTTGATGCGCGATTATGTTTAAGCTATATTATTTTATCATTTCGACAATGAAAAAAAATATCTCGTTAGAAATTAAGTCATGATTTTAGTTGAAAGTTCATATGATGGATAATATTGTTATTTATTCTAGAAGAATGATGAGAAAACAAAACCAAAGAAATCTGCTGTGTATACAATGAATATACCAGTAGGAGAAAAAAAAGATATGACAATTGCAATGCCAGATGCCTACAGTCCACAATTTGTTGAAGCTGCTTGGTACTCTTGGTGGGAGAAGCAGGGATTTTTTAAGCCTGAATATGGAAGAAAATCAATATCCGAACCAAATCTAAAGGGAAAATTTGTTATGGTGATTCCACCGCCCAATGTAACAGGATTTCTTCATCTTGGACATGCTCTAACAAATGCTGTAGAAGATACCATTATCCGATGGTAAAAGAAATTAATTCAATTTTACAGAGCACTGATTTTTAAAATGATAAAAAATAGTTGAGTAATTTTTTTATTCGGCAGGAATCGAATGAAAGGACGCACAACTTTATGGAATCCTGGCTGCGATCACGCTGGTATCGCAACTCAAGTAGTTGTAGAAAAAAAACTTTGGCGTGAGGAACAAAAAACACGTTACGATTTGGGCCGCGAAAAATTCCTTGAAAAAGTTTGGGAATGGAAAAATGAAAAGGGTGATCGAATTTATGAGCAATTAAAAAAGCTTGGTAGTTCATTTGATTGGGATCGTGCATGTTTTACAATGGATCCGAAATTATGCCGTGCGGTGACTGAAGCATTCGTTCGTTTACATGATGATAATGTAATTTATCGTAGCAATCGATTGGTGAATTGGTCGTGTACTTTAAAAAGTGCTATTTCTGATATTGAAGTGGAAAAAATGGAATTAACAACCAAAACATTGTTAACCATTCCTGGTTACAAGGAAAAAATTGAATTTGGTGTTCTTGTACATTTCGCGTATGAAATCGACGATAGTAATGAAAAAATAATTGTCGCGACAACACGTATTGAAACAATGTTGGGTGATACAGCAATTGCTGTTCATCCAAAAGACTCGCGTTACACACATTTGATTGGAAAAAAAGTAAAACATCCCTTTTGTAATCGTCGAATTCCAATAATAGTTGATGACTTTGTCGAAATGGAGTTTGGCAGTGGTGCTGTAAAAATAACACCATCACACGATCACAACGATTACGAAGTTGGAAAACGTCACAATTTATCATTTATAACAATATTTAATGAGGAGGGAATAATCATTGGTGATTGTGGACAGTTTGTTGGAATGAAACGTTTTCACGCGCGAAAAGCTGTGCTCGAGGCATTAAAAGAAAAAAATTTATTGATCGATGTTAAAGATAATCCAATGATTGTGCCAATTTGTAGCAGATCTAAAGATGTTGTTGAGCCGATGATTAAGCCACAATGGTATATTAAATGCGATAAAATGGCAGTAGATGCCATTAACGTTGTGAAAACCGGAGAATTGAGAATAATTCCAGAGCAATATAAAAAGACTTGGTATCATTGGATGGAAGGGATTAGAGATTGGTGTATTTCACGACAGCTTTGGTGGGGTCATAGGATTCCCGCGTATTTTGTTGATTTTACCGACAAATCTATGAAGTCTAACACGAAATCAGACGATGAATTTTGGGTGAGCGGACGTACAGAATCAGAAGCAAAAGAAAAAGCAGCAAAAAAATTCAATGTTCCTATTGATAAAATAATTTTAAAACAAGATCCTGACGTTTTGGACACC
The DNA here is from genome assembly GCA_910591685.1 of Galerucella tenella. Taxonomy (NCBI): domain Eukaryota; kingdom Metazoa; phylum Arthropoda; class Insecta; order Coleoptera; family Chrysomelidae; genus Galerucella; species Galerucella tenella. The sequence continues at coordinate 8,714 of CAJUYH010004316.1, forward strand.
TGGTTTTCATCAGCTTTATTTCCATTTTCTATTTTTGGATGGCCGGAACCGACGCCAGAGCTCGACGCTTTTTATCCTAGTACCCTACTCGAAACCGGCCATGATATTTTATTTTTTTGGGTCGCACGAATGGTGTTTTTTGGTCAAAAATTAATGGGGAAATTGCCATTTAAGGAAGTTTATCTTCATGCAATGGTACGCGATGCTCATGGACGAAAAATGAGTAAATCATTGGGAAATGTTATTGATCCAACGGATGTTATACATGGAGTATCTTTAGACGCATTGCATCAGCAATTATATAATTCAAATCTTGATGCGAGAGAATTAAAAAATGCTATCGAAGGTCAAAAACGCGATTATCCTCAAGGAATACCTGAATGCGGTAGTGATGCATTGCGTTTTGCATTGTGCGCATATACATCACAAGGTCGTGATATTAATCTGGATATTTCACGAGTACAAGGATATAGATTCTTCTGCAATAAACTATGGAATGCTACGAAATTTGCATTAATGTATCTAGGTGATTTCAAATACAGTGGTGAAAGTAAGGTAAATATATATATATATATATATATATTGTTGATTAAAAAAGAGTTTTATGTTAAAATTTAATAGCTATAGGAATGAAGCATTGTAATAAGGTTTATTGTATTAGAGGATGATTGATAATGGCGAGGCAATTGGTGATGATGATTGGTTTACAAACACACTAAATGAAGAATGTGTTCAAGGCGCGATTGATAATTATCTCGCAGATTACCCATATTTGGATGGTTATACGCCATCACAAGCGGATAGGGAAGCATTTAAAATATTTGATTGTCTTAAAGTTGATTTATCGCGTTGGCCCTATTTGAAACGTTGGCGTCTACATATTGCAAGTTTTAGTGACATAGAAATGTCACAATTTCGACGTGACCACCAGCAAATTTTACCGCGATGTACGTCAACAACATCCAATATTGTTTCTAATGGATTTCAGGTCTGCAAATTACTGCAATCACCCTCCCTTGCCTGATGATGCTTGTACTTTTCGATTTATATATTTCTGCCTTCCTCGTTCGCAAAAAAAAAAAAAAAAAAAGAAAAAACAACCGAGTTTTTGTTTCTTAATGCACATATGTATGGTATTATTATTTTAATTGTCTATAATTATTTCGTCCCAGCTCACTGGAAATGAGACAAATGTCGATTTGTGGATGCTCTCTAGATTGAGTAATGCTGCTAAAATTTGCGATGAGGGTCTCGCTCAATATGACTTTAATAGTGTCACAACCACATGCTACAATCTTTGGCTATACGATTTATGTGATATATATTTGGTAAGTATAATGAAAAAAGGACAAATAAAAATATGTGGATCCAATTTTCGTTCACTATATAATGTCGCTTTTTTTTTGTTACTGCAGGAATATTTAAAACCTATTTTTCAAAATGGAGCTGATGAAGAAATTCTCGTGGCTAAACGTGTATTATTCAAGAGTTTAGATGTGGGATTGCGATTATTGAGTCCATTTATGCCTTTTATCACTGAAGAACTTTATCAACGATTGCCAAGAATAAAATTGGAATATTCAAGCATTTGTATAAGCCCATATCCCGATGTAAATGAGGTAAATTCAATGACTACCGTTTATCTTTGGATAATAATGTCATTATTACCATATTTTAAAAACGATGAATAAAATTATTTCTATTTGTAAATAGTGTCCTTGGCGGGATGAAACAATTGAAAAACATGTTGAATTCGCTTATAAAGTGATTAAAAATATTAGATCCGCGCGATCAACGTACAATCTATTAAATAAAACCAATATAGATGTTTATATTGAATGCACTGATGCTAATTCACAAGCGAATTTAGAGACCTACAGTTCATTAATTGCAACTCTTGCTTATTCCAATATTTTATTTGGTAAAGGGCCCGAAGGTTGCGCAATAATTACTATCACCGATAAAGTTCAAGTTCACCTCCTTCTAAAGGTCAGTATATTAATTGAATGATTGAATATGAATTATTTCAATTTACTAATTGTTAAAATAATCATTAGCTTGCTTATTCATTATTATTGTTGTGTTTCCAATTGGTTTACTTTAGGGACTGATTGATTTTCAAAAAGAATTGGAAAAACTTGAAAAAAAAATGAAACAATTGTCAACGATAGTTGAAAAACTTAAGCATGCAATGTCTGTAAGTGATTATATTACAAAAGTACCAGCAGAAATTCAAATAAGTAATACCGAAAAGCTCTCTAATAGTGAAGGAGAAATAGAGAGTATTACGCAAGCCATAAGTTCTCTACGTTTGATGCTATAATTATTCAACTTGATTGAATTGACCAACTACATTCTTGTTTCATATAAAAAGTCGTAGTAAAATATATTCGGTGGAAAATAAAAAAAAATCACTCACTGAATATTTTTATTTTTTTCTGTTCCGCCTTGATGCATCGCCGTTTTTTTCAAGATGTTAATCAATTTAAGGCACGATACATCATTGATATCACAAGTTTCATGCACCCTTTACTCGTGAATTATTATTAATGTATGTTGAATAATTGTTAGTAATGGTATTAAATATACATGTTTTTTTATGAAAACCATATTGAATACACTTTACAATTTAGTAAGAGCAGCACGCTACAGTCATCACCCAATTTTCGATTCAATATATATATTTTATCATTTTTAGTAAATTGCTCGATTGCGAATTCTGTCACAATATCTTGGGAAAAATGGCGTAATTTTCGCATGTAATTTTTTATAATGTTCTAATAACGAGTCTAATATGGTCTGAAATCGCGTTGCAATATTAACTTTGAATTTTATATGTATAAATAATTACATAATGAATTTTTAATATTGTGTGGTGAGTGCTGTTTAAATACACATACAATTACGTTGCAATATGATATTCTTCTTGAAAATTATGTTTACATATAGATAATAACGCAATCATTAATGCACTTGTTATCGAATAATGGAAAATAAATGTAAGTATTGATAACTTTGCTACGTATTCATTTAAAAAATAGTTTTTATTTTGAAATAATTGCGCGTGCGTAAGAATACAATTGACTGATTTATGGGAGCATTATATTTTGAGAGGCGGAAAAAACCGAAGTTACACGATGACCTCACATCTACAATGAAGACTATAGTTTGTCAAACTAACGGCACTAAACGGTGCTGCACTCTAAAACGATCAATGATTATTATTTCAATCCAAAATGGCCTAAACTGTTGTCTCAAATATTAATTTATATGTTGATATAAATATATCATAAATACTGTGAGTGTATCAAATATTTTCTTTCATCAATTAGCGCATAATCAAATCGATTAACAAGATGGACGTGAGAGGCGTTGAGGTTACAAATCAACTGCGGGTAGGTTATTTAATCGCTCATATTGATTTTCTCATATACAGTTTTGATTCACTATTGTGAATTAAAAATATTTTACTCAAAAATAATTGAATGTCTCTGCGTAATTATAAATGTCAATTAAAATAATATGAAGAAATTATTCTCATTTAGAGTGCAATTAGAGCAAAACTCTTGGAATTAGGTGTAAGATATGATGAAGAGCTACCGGATTACATTCTCGTTATGGTGGTAAATAAAAAGAGTAGACAACAAATGCACGAGGATCTCCATTTGTTTCTAGAAAATAGTACAACTTCATTTGTTGATTGGTTACACGATCAAGTATTAAAAAAATTACAAAAAGTAAGCATAGCAAAGAAAAAACCAGCGAGAGAATTTGTACCAACTGTCGTCGTTAAACAGGAGGAAGAACGAAAGAAAAAGAAGAACAGTGGATTAATAGAACAATTAAAAATTAAAGAAGAACCGACAACCCAAAAATCTGTAAATAAATTACTCCAAAATAAAGTTAGGCATGGAAATGCTACTGAATCGCTACCAATGCCATCGCCAGCATTACCGCCACTTCAACAACTGCAACAACAACCATCAATTGAAGATAAAAAAGTTACTGGAGACTGTAGTCAATTGTTAATTGTTGATTCTTTAAGCGGTGCAGAAACACAGCGGGGAACACAAAATCCGCTTGATATTGAAGAAACATCGCTAAAGCATGCAATAAGAAATGCGAACAATGTTGAATCTGAGGTTTTGTATTTAAAACGTACAATTGATGATGACGGAGTGGCTCCTACACGTCCACAAAAACGAATAAAAGCTGTTGAACCGCCGAAAGAACCTGCACAACAACCGAAAAATAATGATATTAATGAGAGACGATTGAAATCATGTGTGAATAAACCTAAAATTACGTCTGTGATATCGGTAAAAAATAAAATTGATGTAATATCACCGCGAAGTAAATTTGAAGTTTATCGTGAACGCAATGATGTTGATCATCGTCGACAGTCGGATAAACGTGTTGAAAGACATTTATACGAGCCGTCAAGTCGTCGCAATTCTATTCGTGAAGCACATAAAGATGATGAAATATCAAGAAGAAATAAAGAAGACTCAAAAAATCGCCACGCATCATCAGGAAACAATGAACCAAATGAAAAATCTGGATTCACATCTAAACGACCGGAACATTCATCGATTAAGGATCGTTTAGGAGTTAATAATAATTCGAAACAAAAAGACAGGATCGAAGATAATCAACAAAGGAATATCAAAAACAGATTAGGTCCAGTTAAAAATAAATTTATCGCCCTTGGTAGGTTGGGTTCGAGTTTTATCAACACGTCAACTCGTTTGAATATTCATAGTGATGTTTTTGAAGAGGACGATATTGATTTGGAAGAGGAAATAACAGCGGGCCCGATGAAATCTCACATAATTGCAGTTAACAATGCAGCGACCGAGAAAATCGAGTGGCGGAATACAAAGCTATTAAAGAGATTGATTGGAAAAAAAGGAAATGATAATGCCAAAGTGAAAAATGGTGGTGGGAATAATGACGACGGCGATGATGATGATGATAATGATAATGATAATGATGATGATGATGATGATGATGATGATGATGATGATAATGATGATGATGATGATGATAATGATGATGATGATGATGATGATGATGATAATAATAATAACAACAACAACAACAATAATAACAATAATAATAATAATAATGGCAATCATGACGCTAACGACGACGATGATGATGATGGAAAAATGATTGCGAGTAAAGTTACCGTTACACCGCGACCATTAAAGCCACTGCAACCAATACAGAAACGGGCCACGCAGTCATTATTACTGCGTGCTGTTGCTGAAGCCAATCAATCGGTGGTGAAACAGAAAAATCCTGAACCAATATTGTTGGTGAGTAAACATCCTAAGAGGTGGATGAAATTATATAAAAATATGCAAAGTAAAAAAAAACGAAAATAGATAACAAAATAGAACAAAGCACACAATTACTTTTCAACCTATCTTTGCGTTCATTTCTCATCGCGATATTTTACATGTAATTGAAGTAATGAATGTAAAATAAATTATTTAAATTCTGTCGAATATTGTGTTCTCTCATTGATCCAAAAATAAAAGTGATAATAGTTATTAGTAAATACTAAATTAAATACAGTTGTAGTGTTTAATTTTTGATTAGGAACAAAAGTCAGTACTAAAACGATTGAGACCAGCCAATATGAGAACAGGAGGTCAAAATTTAGCGGTGCATTTCAATGCAAATAAGCGATTAGTAATGGAAAAGATCCAAGTTCAATTGACGACTTCGAATAATACTGTGGAAAATAATGAACCTGAACCATGTAAGCTTATTTTATTGTATATAAATGTATATTCACATATTGTTCCTATTATAATCATGTTCGTTTATTGATTGATCATTAGATGTGCCGCGTGCAGTGACAGAGGAACAAATGGGTATCGTTATGTCATTATTCCAACGTGGCAATGATAATCAAAAATTTCTAGTCACCTTAAATGGGTACAACACTAATGTAACACATCAGAAAAATTATTCCGAGGGTGACGATGAACGTTTAGATATGGAGGTGCAAAATCAGCTTATTGCAACATTCTCTATTTGATTGATGGGAAGAAAGAAAAATTAAACAGATATGTATATAATGTTTTTTTTAATATAATTTTAGGTAGCTGATGAGGACGAACTTTTACTTCCACATATACAGAGTAAAACATTTGGTGGTAATGAATTGTTGCTGGCGGATGACGAAGTCGAGAGTGGAGAGAAGAGTGAAATTTTGAAAAACAATGAAAATCACGATGGTGCTGAAAATGTAAAAATGACGGAGGAGGAGGAAGAGGACGTAATGAGAGCGGTGGCGCAACGGGAGGAAGAATTAGTGAGGAAACGACGTAAATTGAGTCCTATTATATATACCAGGTCGCGATCACCGACACCTGACGATGCAAAAACTACAATAATTTCACAATTAATTGCACCGGTGGATAAACGTGCTATTACCACTTCTTCAATTTCGAATGACAAACCCCGAGATAAATGCCGCTATTGGCCAACGTGCACACTGGGCAAAAAATGTGCATATCTACATCCAAGCGTGCCGTGCAGGTGAATTTAATTTTAAAATGTTCATCGAATTTCCATTTAAATTCGATTTTTTATTTTCTCTTAACATCTGTTTATTTTATTTTTAGTGCGTTTCCAGCATGTAAGTTTGGTGACAAATGCGCGTACAAACATCCAAAATGTAAATTTGGTCTATCATGTACAAAACTTGGATGTGTCTTTTCACATCCAACACAACAATGCAAATATCATCCATTTTGCACAAACCCAGAATGTCAATATTTACATCCACCGACACCACCAATCGCGCCAGCCAAAACTGTACAAGCAAGATTCACGTGGCGCCGACGTGATTAATAAAAATTATCACTAAGTGATGAAAAGTAAAAATGCAATGATAATAATTCGTAATACAAAAATATTATATATAAACGAAGAATACAGAGAGAGAGGGGGAGAAACAGAGAGCATTAAAAAAATCATTTTGGTCATTTTTCATTCGCAATATCAAGTGACGAATGAGTGATGAATTATTTATATCGTATGTAGGGTTTGTAGAGCACGAAAAAAAAAAAATGAATGATTTTGAATGAACGAATAAATATGAACAGATTTCGCGTAAAATTCGGTTTGAAGTTATTTACCATCAACATACTACAAAAGCGTTAATTATTCGATACGGTAATTGCGGATATTAATGTAGAAGGTCGGAACTAAATTATAATTTCAATTGTTTTTCAAGTGTAGAATGTTTGAGAGATCTTTTCTATTTTCTCATTTTTTTTTATATATAGCCATAACGATGATGTTTTTATGAACAAGACAATGATTCAAATTGAAATGCAAAAATTATAATTGCTATTCCAAAGGAACAACTGAATAATATTATAAAAAATGATGAATGATATTCCGATTGTCGATAGGATAAGTGATGTGACAATTCCCATTCAATTGTCAGTGTCCTATTAGTAAAGATAATATTAACTCGATTACAAATGGTGCCAAGTATCAATGGCGATCGATAACAATAAAAAAAAATACAAATCATAAATTATCAACTATTTATAATATTACACGAGTTCTGGTTCATTTGAATCATTCACGCTTAGAAATAAAAGAAAACGGACCAATCATACATTTATAATTGAGTTTGATAGTTGATTTACTTTAGAAATAAAAGGAAATTCTTTGAACAATTATATAATTCAAATTTTATTTTCTCATAATTTTCATAACATTTCTCGAGCTAATGCCATTATTAATATTAATATTGATTAATGATTAATGATTGTGACGTACTGTCATACAAACTCTTCTCATCCAATTGGGAATAAGATGGCTCGTCGCTTTATTGCCGAATGCATTACAGTCAACACCTATATTACGCTCGCAAGCGAATATACAACTTTGCGATAAAAATCATAAATAATTGAAACTGGGATAAGAAAAAATTGCTTAATAATTCAAAGGTATGAAAATAATTCTTGAACGAATCCTCATACAGTAAATAATTCTGTACTAATCTCATTTATAGCTATCGAAGGCGCACTTTTTCATATATACATACATACGTATGTAGCTTCATTAAATGCCTCACCTAACTCTGCCGCATTGACACATTCATTTCACACATTTACACTTGCACATATTTCGGTCTCTTCAACAGTTACGATCATGTTCATCATCAAGAAAGGTGTCTCGATAAAGAGAATTTGGCGTTACTCTGTTTATCATTTTCACGTAGGAACTCCCAGATGCCGGTGTCACAGTCGGATTGGGTGTTGGTGTGAGTAATGGCGTAGCTTGGAGGCTAATGGCAAGCGGCAGTACTCCAGGAGTGCACAGACCGATTGCGCCACGTCCACCTTCAGTCACTGAGCGATAACGTGGCGGGCGAGGTGACCTGGAACATCCAACATATTACTTTTGTAAAACATTTCGAGGAATATCTCGAAAATGAAGAATACATATCAGGTGGGATATAGGGACTGCAGAGTTGTGAAAAAAAATGGTTAAATATTACCTGGAACATTTACACATGAGCAAACGTATAAATGCTGCACGAAATGTCTGATTGAAAATGGTGTAGATAACAGGATTAATAGTTGATGATACATAGCCCAACCACAAGCACGTATCAACTACGTGACCAGGTACATGACAGTCAGGGCAGGCGGCAAATATTACGTTGAGAATAAAAAACGGTGACCAACACAGGACAAATGTGAAGAATACCAAACCCAACACTTTACTGGCTTTTTGTTCGGTTGCTACGGCATTTGCTGCCATTGTTCGTCTCTTTGAACGTCCTTGAAGGAATCTGTGTTGATAGAGATTAAAAATTGAAAGACAGAAACGATTCAGATTAAATATTCAGTATTTTATATTTTAATTCTTTTAGGTTAGAACTATTCGTATACATTTGCTTCAATACAAAATAATGTATTTGTTCTCACATCTCTCTGGATTCACTTTATGTCAAATTAATTGTACAAAAAAATAATTGCTGCTCGCGGCGCTATTAAATTGCCAAATGGCCAGATAACTAAGCTCCGCAATTCAACTATCTTATCAGCTTAGTTTTAGTTGTTTATAGAACTTTTTAGAACTTATGAGAGTGATTTAGATCAAATAAATTCAGAGAATATGTGTATAGTGATGCATGTATGAATACAGTGGAATATATTATTGAGAAAAAATGGATCTAAGACATAATTGGTAAAATTAAACCTTTCGTTCATATCACTCAAATGCAACATGCGAATTTCCCTGGTATAAACATGAATAATATTGGATTTTCAATAAATTAAATGGATTCAATATTATTGTATTATTTATTGATTACAATGAATTGTGTCGGTGAGTAAAAGTGTGAATAAATAAATAAAAAAAAACATTTTTACTTTGTAAGTGGATGGGTAGCGTTGAATTTCAACCACAATTACAACCGGTATGTGCGCCATGTCATGTTTGAATTGTGCAGAGAATGGTGAATACAAGCGAATTTATTTGTATGTTGATGAGTTTTGATGTTGGTGTATTTGATGTATAATCCAATTAATTTCGAGAAGTGCTCATGGCAGCTATGGCTGGCAGATTGTAGTTGTTGAAATTATCCGCCTAGTTATATCATCAATAAAAGCTTAGAATTTACTAACACTATTCCCTAAGTTCATCTTATTGTTGCTTTCAACGATTCTATTCTCAGACGGAAGAAATAGACACGGTAAAATCTATTGTGGAATGTGTGACCAAGAGCGGGATCATCTGGGACATTGCTGATAATTTTACATTGCCATAGTATTATATCCAGAGACATTGTGACAATTCGACATTTATTCTCATTTTCATTTCACCAATTTGCACCAGAGATTGATATATATATAGAATAAGTTTATATTATATTAATTATCACACAGTGTACAGATTTGAAAAATTATTTACCTGAGATTGAGATTTGCTGGAGCAACATTTAAATGAAGCTTGAGCGATCTCAATTTGAAATTTCTCATTTCCCTCATAATATTGTCAGGTGTTTGTGTGCCTTGATCAATTTTATGAAATTTTTTCGATTGAATTGTATTAACATCGATCTCCTCTGTTGTCTCATTAATTTCAAAGTTCGACTGTGATGTAGCAATTCTCATACTCTGACTATAACTCCTTTCCCATTCAAGTCAAATAATAAAAAGAAATAATTTAACACTTGAATAAAATCTCATTTGTTTTTTCATTTTTTCACATGAAATAATAAATATTGTATGTAATCAAAAAATATAATTGTATGCGTATGTGAATAAGTAACATTAAATTGAATCATATTTATTGCATGTGATATCACTGGACTATGATGCAATAATTGAAATGTCATGCGGAGGAAATGTCAGTATTCGAACGCAGCTGCCTTGAGTAACGTAAAATTTTGTCGACTACACATTGTCCAACTCAATCTACATTTATCTTCTTTCTCTCTTTTACCTCACTTGGCACAACATCCATATTCAATACTACGTGCAACGGCGAGTTCCACAATTTAATTTTCTGCCGCTATATGTATATAATAATCAAAAATATATTGACAATTTTTACCTTTCAATAGGATGTGTACCACCGGACATACGCCACAAATGCCTAGTAGTTAATTGTGACGTTCGGGAATTATCTGCATTCACTGTTGACGATGGATAACGACCGCCAAGTCGACGAAATTGATCACTCTCGGGATGTTCAGCGACAAAACGCGCCTTTTTACGTAACAATTGAACAGTGAGAACATAAGTACTCACCATAACAATCATTGGAATGTAAAACGCAACTAATGATCCGAATACAAAAAAAGTGCGATTGTTTATTACACAAACGCCTGGCTTCGGCATTATATTTTCGGGATTTATGATACCTGCAGAATAGAAATTTATTGAATTTTAGTAATTGGATAATATGCTTTGGACGGTATGCGCTTGATGTTTAGGTTTTATTTCATGGTAAAATTAAATTTGAAATAGGAAAATATATCAATCATAACTGAGTAACACAATTATTGTTTTGCATTGGATAAAAACATTTAAACACTTTTACCACATCACACGCGAGCGCTGGCTACAGTCTATTAGTCAATGTTCGTACATGTGCTATATACTCAAGTTTTATGTTCACAATGTTTTATGTACGATGTGATTATTGAACTAATTTATAGGATTATAGATACAGTATCAGTAAAATATTTATGATAATCATGTCAGTTCATTAACAATATCGCTATTTTATTTGAAATAGGTATCCGACAAATAAATAGATGTCTAAAGACATTCGTGAATATTCTGCAGATTATTCTTTGTTTACGTTTTGTTGTGATAAGACGGTGCGAAAGAAGTATTTTTATGATAACAAAAACAACATCATAAATAAATTATGGCGAATTTGATGAGCAAAGTTAAGTCAACGACACTTTACTTTTTTGTTTTATTGAACTATAAAACAGTTTAAAAAGTTACCCTTCATATTTGTTAGATGTGGGATGTTAATAATTTGTTCCTTAATATGAATAAGAAAAAGTTTTTCGTTACCTAATACAGTGATGGAACTGGATATAAGCATGGCCAATAACCATACAGCTGCTATTTTGAAGCTAACCACTCTTTTAGTTGAAATATGTCGTGTATGTAATGGATTTTTTATTCCCAAATAACGACCCAATGAAATGAAACACATATGCATTATGCTCGCTGAGCACGCCAATACATCACATGTAACGTAGACATTGCACCATATTACACCAAAGGGCCAATAGCCTGAAATCAAGAATAAATAAGTAAATGCATAGATTCAATAATGTTTTCATGTTGATTAGCTTGAGTAACTTTATCTTTGGATAATGTTTTTGATTGATCATACATATGTTCGTGAAGGATAGGATTGTGCCATGACTGATGAAGAAAGAAAAGTTAAAAATAGAATTAGAAAAGTTAAAAGGGAAGATGACAAATAAAAAATGACCGAATCGACACTGCCTTTGTTTTTGCTATTTTTTTTTTTTTTTTTTTTTCGTCTCGTGTAGTCCTACTCTCTTTTATTTTGCTATTATCATGTGATCAGTGAAACGACCACGAAAATCTCATTGAATTAGATAGACTGAGTAAAGGATAGAGCAAGAAATAATAGTGAATTTTTTTAAATAAATAAAAGTATCATTTGAAGATGGACATATGCGGCAGCATATAGCAATATAGTTCTAAATTATCAATAGAAAGGTGAAAAAAAATTTTTATATCTCATTAATCCAGGGACACATATATTTGTAATTGCAATTTTTAATATAGCAACAAATTTTAAATGGCAATTATATTTCAACTCATTCTTTCATGCGATCGCTTCAATAATCAAATCTACGGTGCGCCCGTGCAGTAGATAATTTTGTATATGCTTTTTATTTTGCGAGTTTCTATGGTGAATAGAGGTAACCTATATGTATAAGGCTTTTCAAAAAAATGTAATTGAGTAATGTAATCAAACATTAAATGAATTTATTTGGAAGACGGGGTAGAGGCGCGATGAGTACATACATGTATATGAATGATTCGTGATGCCTCTATTTCGTGACATGATTAAAAAGCCTTTTTCCCTCCTGCACGATTATTTGCTGTACATATAAGATATATTATTTATACGATGATCAATTTGAAAACTGCAAATGGAGACCGAAAGATTATGACTTTATATACGCATATGAACTCAAAATCATTTGTCACTTTCTAGAGTGTACAAACAAATAGATATTTACATATATATATATAAAATAGCGAACTATGTTGTATAAACTTTCTGAATTCATCAGTATGAGAATATACTAATGTATATATACTTATATGTGGGTATGTATGTATTTCTGAAAAAAAAACCCTATGCAGGGGAACGATAATATCCTATATCTTTATTCTATAAAATTATATAAGTAGCCTGAAAAATTTTATTTTTACCAGTCATTCTCAAATTTTTTATCACCATGTAAAATTCGAATTAGCCAATTGTGATATGTAAATGATGCTCAACGTATGAAATTGTATTTGGAATTCATGTAGTACGTGAAAGATACAGTATTTACTATACACTTACTGTATAAAGAAAAATGGTGTTTCATAATAGGTATATTACAGAAATACTTCTATAGTCAATTAGTGTGATGGGAGGTGTATATATCAACGCAAAATATCTATTGGGGAATTCATTAAGGCTCTTATGATTAAATTCTTCTTTCTAAGTGCAAAATATGAATGAGTCAACATAAAATTCACTACATGTATTTTTACCACCTGGGTCTCTGTAATGTCTGACCTCATGTGGCACTCAAGTAAAAACAAATTTACTCTTCAAATAGCAAAAAAATTTCTTTGTAGTGTAACCACAATTTATGGGTGCACCAACTGCAATTATTTGTTAATATTCTTATTACTGAATGTAGTTTCCAACAAATTATTCACTTTTTGTGACAAAATTGAAACAGATGTGGTGAAAACAGAAAAATTGAATATTCTTCCTTGATAAAATTTTTTATTATAATTGTATATATTCATTTATGACTAAATTATTTTATGTATAATTTCTATATATGTGTAATTTTATAGAAACTGAGAAAACGTCCTGGAAAAAATCATTATTGCTATCAGTAACTATGTCAGGCGCCCTGATTTTTTTCCCAATTATAAAACGGCGTGCATTTCACCACTTTTTCCCTTTTCTTCAGTCAAATAAATTCACCGAACGACTATCATATATACAGTTATATACTGCATATATTGTTTTCACCTACACATGAATAGAAATTATTCTGTAATAGTAAAATACCAACAGATACGGAAATAATGGAAGAAACCCAATAGTGTAGTTTAAAACTTAATATGAATTAGAGGTGATTATTGCTCAATTGAGTAAGTGTGAATATTATTTTGTACATTTCAAGTCAAGCGAGAGCAAGTGAGCTCAACTCAGCTTGTCTTAAGTAGAATAGTATTGTCCGTACTGACGTGCAATTTATCAAGTGCTCACATATCAAATGTGTTCAAATAAAAAAAAAATGAAGAAAAAAATTCTGGAAAATCAGCATCAAGTGGTTTTAAAGATTTCTAATATTCTTCCACATTGTCCAAGCATTTATTTTCATCAGAGCCATAAAAGTGTAATGCAACTAATATGAATAAAAATAGGAGAGAAAAAGCAGCGCTGGCCCCACCGAAAAGAATGAATCGAACGTGTGTGTACAATTGCTTTCCGTTTTTTCTCACCATACGATAAGGTCAACTGAAAAGAATTTCTTATTGAAAGATGCGAACAAACAAAAGAGACGAATAAATAAAAAGTGACAGAATAAAAGCAAAAGTATGGAATTGGTGTGATACAATAAGTAACTGTCTTTCACTTTACTGTGATAGTCACGATTAGTATTTAATGTGATCCTATTTTTTGTTTTCTATCAAGTCATTGAAAATAGTGGAATCATGAGTGAAAAAAATGAATTGAAAAATAAATGTTAATAGACAAAAGAAAAATTCTATGTTTTTTTGGAAATTGGCCGGACTTTTTCTTTTCCTAAATTAATATTCTAAATACAATTCATGGTATGTAAGCATTTAAGGTCATTCTTGCATATTTTCATTCATTTTTTATTACGGTATTGAATATATGAGGCTTTTATTCTTGGGTAACAATAAAGCCATGAAGGGCGAGAGAAAAATCAGTAGAGTGAAATAGAGGGCAATATGTTTGATAGTTAACATAACTGAGCATTCGAATATCAAGCACCAACTCCCGCTACGCGTTATATTTGTCGACAAATTATAAATTGCTCACACTAATGATATATGTTTGATTATATATATAAATGCATTTATGTTTTATGAATAAATTATTGACCTTAATTGGAGTTAAATTGGTTGCGAAAAATGTGATAGCACACGTAATTTATATTCATATTGACACCACAAAAAATACTTAATATGGGCATTCAAATAGATAAAAAAACAAATCATTATTATGTGTATATTATGAAAACAAAACGACCAGTAATCGCCATAAATAATTGTTATAAATATTCTCGTATTAATAGTATCAAAAAAAAATCCATAGAACAAAAAGAGCAGTAAACAAAATTGAATTATATAATATGTAGAGTTGAATCCAGTGATCAATTTGTATTTCCCCAAGACGTAATAAAAATAATGCAGGAAAATGTGCCGAGTCTCATCTCCATTGAACTTTTGACATTGTCAAAGAACATTTTTTTTTTTTTCTCAATGTAATAATCCCTATTGACCTCCTCTCTCCGTCAACGTTCAATTTTATATTTAATGGTTATAATTCAATATAGGGTTTCTGTCTTTTGACCTTGAGCATTCGATTTAATTCATATTTCTTTTATTTTCTTCGTTTTTTATCGTCTATCGTTAATCATTTCGATTCACTTAATTTTTTTATTTCATTTTTTTTCCCGTCGCCTTCGAGAACAAACATGCGGTAAATCCGAGTATCGTTATACTCGAAATAACGAGCTCATTATCACGTGCGGTAGACGATAATTAACCGAGATGTTTCAATTCATCGATAGCAATAGTGCCCATATATATATGTAAAATAGCTGTATTTGGAAATCATTCAAATCACATTAAATTTACAAAATTAATCTAAACCATGATATTATATATATAAACACATATTAAATGGTACAAACACTCATATTGGACAGAAAATGATTGAATTCCCAACGCAAAGATAAACCACATGAATTTAATTGATAATCAAATTATTTCCTTTACCTGCAAAAATAAAATGAAAATTGTCATTGTGCATATATGAAATAGTATTTTGCAACAGATTCAGGTCTACATATATATATAAACGTAATACTAGGACGGTGAAGTCGTGTCACGAGAGTGCAATTCCACCACAACAAAGTTTGCGCAACTGCATCCAGTCGCACGATACAGTACAATGCTTGAAATTCAATCTGAAACTCTCGCGCTATGCTCTCTACACTCTCGTCTTTCCCAATCCTTATCTCTCTCCGTATTTTACGACCTCATAACTCTATATATATTACATACAACCCACATCTTCAACTATGTTTTACTTGAATGACACTCATAACTTTCCTATATTCGTTTTCTATATATATATATATATGACAACAATGAATAAAGTCTATTTGACTGTGTATTCACCAGCTGTAAATACATGTAGTCATCAGTCCAATTAATCATGCGCATTAGCCATAAAGCACCATTATTGATCAGCCATTTAAATGCATAGAAATGTATCCAATTCTCATCTATCATCAAATATATTTATTCAATTCTTTTATCGTATTATTATTTTTCTTTTTTAAAAATATTCAAAAGATAATAATTGAATACAATTACGATACTATTATGATAGAGAATATATATTGACAACTGAGGGTAGTAACAGAACACCATATTGCTATATTATATCTATCCTGCATCACCAGTATACCACTAAATATATTTTCTTGGTGAGTCTGAACATCTGGCTGATACGTTCATTCTACTTTTTTATTGCATGATCGATTTATATATACATATATATATATATACACTTTACGATCCGTTTATGATATACGTTTGTTTGGTGTTATCAAAATATTCGGCAACTGACATGACCGTTATAAATATTGATATCGCATACGGATGAAAACAAGCTGTAAAGTATCACTATAGTGGGAATGTAACGATGACCTTTATATTCTCCATTTATCCATTGATGAATATGGATATGTGTATGTTTATTATGTGAAAATGAATTAAAAGATGAAGAACTTCATAGTAAAGGAAAATATGCGTTGAGCATAAGGACAAAAACGACAAAAGTCAATTTTTTATACTGTTGCGTAAAAATGATATTAATGTAATAGTGGTTTAATGTTTTAATTGAATGTTTCGTTGTAATTATGTGGCAATTGTTTTTATTGTTTTCGTTCAGTTATATTTCATATTCATTCTTATACCTGAAGTAACTGAACAAACTAGTTCCGTAATTAATGCTGGTTGGCAGTGAGAAGACGGAGTGCAAGTATTTGTAATGCATGAAATTCAATATTTTGATAATGCATGAGAGCACTTGTATGAGACTGATGTTTGATTGCAAACGCACGAGAAAGATCAAGAGTGCATACTCGAGAATAATTAAAAGATATTGGAGTTGAGAACAAACTTATTTAAATGAGAATACCATAATTTCTACTTAGCTTCAGACAATAATTAGTATGTTGAATACAGCGTAAAACTTGATAGTTTACTGGTCTGTAAAAAATCACTTGTCAGCATTAATTACAGTTCATTTTTTTTAAGCGCCTCTTGTTGAATAAAAAAATGGGAATCGCGTTTGTTATTATTTACCTATTTATTTTACTATCGTCATTTATACTTTCGAGATAAAGTAAAAATTACGAGTCATTCATACATACGCACACATGCAAACACATTCATACATGTGTTTCCATGTGTGCGTGTATGTCGCTTGTATATATATCTATTTTTCATCACTTATTGATACGTACGAAGTACACCGTGAAATCTTCATAAATGCATAAAATACAGTATTTTTATCTTGTAAAATCTCTTCACAATATTCTCAAAGATGCGACTATTTTTGTCAAAAGAATTCTACTTCTCCGCCTTTTTTTTTCATCTGTTTTCATGGCTCTTCATGTGACGTTGACGAGTAAAGCTCTGTTGATTATTACATATGATGATGCTCGGGTTTTATTATACAAAAGATATTTTTCTTTTAAAAGAGGAGACTCATGTCTTTTATGATATTCACATTCATGTTTATTCTAGCAGGGAGGTCGCATTGTTTTCATGTGCAAAAGAAGTCGTTGAATAAAAAAACTAAACATAATGGAGAGTAGAATAAAGTATAAAAACAATACTACCACTACCAAAATTATGTTTTATTTCTATTTCTTTGAAATAATATGTGTTCATTATTGAGCACCCATCCCATTATAGTTTTTACCTACATGTTCATAACATATTATATATATTGGTGCTATCAATTCTATTATTTCATATAATTGAAATATACGAAACATTGAAATGTTGAAATCACAATTTGCAACTGACAAAAATACTCACCGAGAAACCCAGGTATTGCGCCAAGTGGCATTACAAACAAGCTCACTAATAGATCGGCAACAGCGAGTGATAGTAGAAAGTAATTGGTAACATTATGGAGACGTCGATCGAGACAAACTGCCAGGCACACAAGAATATTACCTAAACTGCCGGCAACAATAAAAACTGCCACGAATAAAAAGCTCCAATCAAATTTGCGACCTTTTTCCATTTCTGTTTGATGATTGTGCCATGAACATGAGACAGTCAATTCATCTGTCGTTATATTACCCATTGGCGAACATTCAAGAATCTATAAGCACAAAAAAAAAACCATTCAATACAATCGATAAAATTAGATTTTCTATTTTTAGATTTTTCGTTTTTTTTCCTCTTTTTTCAAATTGATAACAATTTTTTTGTATACATCAGCGAGAAAACTAGTGTCGCAATTTCTCAGCCGTGGTATAGTCGAGAGAAACGCTTCTTCAATACCCTCCAGTCCAGTGCGAACGAGTGACACATTGATTCCACAAGAAGAATAATCGCATGGTCGGCAGAATAACTTTGTGTATGGCATAATGGTGTAATTACTGACATCAACATTTTGTGATATGTCTTTGACGCGTTCAACAATACACAAATAATTGTAATCAATTGGTAATAGACTACACTGCTCAGCACAACTGATTAGTCCGATATTGGTGGTAGTAGTAATGATGTTAGTACTATTACACATTACCTGATGAAACATTGCTGTCGTCAATTCACTTATCCATACAGTAACATTCTCCTGGAGCATAACGACACTGCCACAAAACGTTTCACACTTGGATATTTATGTATTCATATGAAGGCATACACACACACACACACACACACACACACACACACACACACACAC
>CAJUYH010004317.1:0-27753 GCA_910591685.1 Galerucella tenella
TATACCCTTGGTTATGTTAGTTGAATTCGTGAAAAAGGAATTATGTTACGATCTTTCTGGATCCATAAGCCGTCTTACATTAATTTTCACTCAAGTAGTTACGGTTTTCAAAATAGAATAAGTACTTGGACTTGAATACAGTGTCGAAAGATATTTTATTTCCTCGAAATGGGGATACCCAAATTCCATTTAAAAACCAAAAGTTTTGAATAAAAGAATATTGTTCACATAAATAGTAGCTTTTTGAATTGGTAATAATATTAAAAAGTTTATTAGTGAAACGTATCTACCTATTTTTAGTTATAAAAGTTCCAGCGGATTTTATAACTCGTAAACTGTAAATTTTTATGCTTATCTTTATGTTACCCTATATATGAGTCAAAATTTTTATAACCTTAAATAAATTATTGGCAACAAATGTTCCTTGAGCTCAGCAGTTTAGGACGTTAGAAGTTTCGACTCGGACGATAACTCATTCTCAGTTTTATACAACGGGTAATAACTGCACATTGTATGTTATCATGTGCAACATATATCTCTCGCGCGCTTTTTAAAACGAAAGCAATTCATTTGTTATTTCAAGTCGGTGTACTCGTATAGTTGTAGCAATGCCAATAAATTGCTCAACGTTCAAACATTTTTATGGACGATATCATCACTGCGTGAAAATCATATTGGTGGAACATTAAATAAATAGGAGAAGAAACAATATGCTCATCATAATTTACTGAGCATGGGTCGTCCACTTCCAACCGTTTGTGACTGCTCTTAGAACATTGGTGATTATGGTGATGTAAACTACCTATACGGAGGGCGAGTTTGTGCATGATTTTAGAAAAATCGATAGTTCTCATCTATCTTGAAGATTATCCCTCGAAAAAGTTGCGGTAAGTTCAGATTTTCCAAAGAAAAATTCGGAAAAATACTTTTTTCTCCTATTGACATTGAAAGTCAGTTTTAGTGACATGAAAAATGTGCAACCAGTTCCAACGAACAGTGGTGGTGAGGGTGATGTAAACTACCTATACGGAGAGCGAGTTTGTGCATGATATTGGATAAATCGATAGTTCTCATCTATCTTGAAGATTATCCATCGAAAAATTTGCGGTAAGTTCAGATTTTCTAAAGAAAAATTCGGAAAAATACTTTTTTCTCCTTTTGACATTGAAAGTCAGTTTTAGTGACATGAAAAATGTGCAAACAGTTCCAACGAACAGTGGTGGTGAGGGTGATGTAAACTACCTATACGGAGAAGCGAGTTTGTGCATGATTTTGGAAGAATCGATAGTTCTCACCCATTTAGAAGATTATCCGTCGAAAATTTTGCGGTTAGTTCAGATTTTCCAAGGAAAAATGCGGAGAAATATTTTTTTTCCGATTCACAATAAACGTCAGTTTTAGTGTCATTTAGTGACAGAAAAATGAGCCAGATGTCTATTGTACATATTTTAAAGCAATAAGGACATCGTCTGGCTTGTACCAATAGCTGTGTATATTGAGAATTACTTGCGCATTAGTAAAAAAGTGATAAACATTGTGGAGATATTGTTAACCTACTATATTAAGAATATTTCTTCTTCTTCCAAAGATTATATATACAGTATACAGTGTGCAAAATAACAAGCTCAAAGTATATTGAAAAAACTGTTAAAAAGAGTTGTTATTTAAAACGTCAGTTGGATTTTATCCCATCTTGTCATTTTGTCTTATTAAATTTTATAGCCAATTATTATTATTTTAGTGCCATTTTATGTACTCTATTACTGTTTAAGGTCTTTATTACAAAAGATATATAGCAGTATTTATAGCATCAATAACGGGAAGGCGTAACATTTTCGCATTGTTGGATATTCAGTAATAAAAAGATCAATATTCTCTATCGGGGTCAGAGGAAAGAAATTTTCAACTGATGCTGCTACGGTAATTATCAAAAGAATTTATGTTACTTGATGAATAATGGAGAAAATGCAAGGAAATGGTTCTGTACAGTTTTGTTTCTATCGGAAAACTCGCTATTTTCTGAATAAAGAATGCGTCTACAGAAAAATTACTTGATTGAAGACAAGAAACGTTTCGTTAAAATGGGGAAATTAATTTGATTGTTCTGGAACGGAATTTAGTGGAAATATTCTTTATAAGTACTAGGTTTTTAGCAGAATACAAGCAAAGTAGGAGTCCAAGGGTATCTTTCTGTATTTATAAAGGAGGGTTTAGGCCCACAGTACGTAGGGTTTTCCTGTTTACTACCAAGTATTTTGAAAAAATACAAGCAAAGTAGGAATCAGAGGGTGAAAAATGGTTCCTTTAACAATAGTACTGACAAAAAATGTCAACTAGAAATTAAAAAGTAACAATTGATGATTGTTCAAATGACTTCTGCTTCAAAAATTTGAGTGGCAGGGAACAAAAAAAACTCCAGTTTAGAAATTGACGTTTTTTTTCTAAAATGGGTTCCGATGCTGCCTTTGTTTTAGATTTATGCATTGATATTTAATACACCAACTGCTGAAACATTTTCTTCTGTTCAAAAAGTATTTGATCCGAAAGAATTACAAATATTTTTTAAACATATCGTAACAAAAAAACTCTATTTAACAAAAAACTCTTTTTCTTTATGCTCCGAATTCTTTAATATTCAGTTTCTACTTTAAAGAACTTTTTTCTCGAATTGAAAAAAAATTTCATAAACGTTCACTTATTTTGATAATTTTTAATATACTTCTGTACTTCCAGAGATCCGAAACAATTAAATTTAAAAAAATGTCTCTCAAACTTTTGACGTTCCCCATTTTCTTGTTCTCATCAAACGGGAATTTTTTAGAGCAAGCTTACACATCTCCAATTTGCAATCATGAAAAGGAAAATTTCGAACTAATGTGAGTGTGCTGTTCGACAGTTGAAGAAAAATTGGAATTTTAATAAGCAAAAAGCTGAAAACATTAGTTATTTATGGAGCAAAAAATAAAACGACTTGCCTGCATGAGAATACTGGGTGTAATACTAATCTGATATCAGAGTTACCACAGGATTTCCCAATGGACACTGCTCACTAGGTTAGATTAGGTGCGTGGTGAGTGGGTCTATAAAGTGCGACTCGCAAGAGTCTATTGTGGCTCAACGTATTCAGATCTCACCAAACAAATTCAGTTTCTTAACAAAGCCGATTAGTTTATTTGGTGAATGATATTTCAGGTTCGAGGGCGAGAGAGAGAGAGAGACCCTACCAAACATCAGATACCTGTTTCGAGCCGCGGCGAGGCAGGCACAAATTATATGATCTGCTGTTTCATCATCTTCCAGACAAAGACGGCACGTCGGATCTTCCGACGGTCCAAGTTTTAAATGATGATTCAGACGACAGTGGCCTGTAAGATAACGTAGGTCATGCCTGCTTTAGTCTAACATTTGTTTGGAGACTTTCTTCGAAGGATGTATAAAAGCATTTGTATGAACCAATCCTGGTAAATTATGCCAGAAATCTAAAGCTCTTCTTGCTGTCCAGATATTTAGTGTTTGTTCGGCTACTGCCCACTAAGTTACCAACTCTGTAAGATTGGCAGAGTGTACAGTGGAATTTGCGATGAAGCTGATCAGACATTATCTTCAGTTGCAAAGCAATTGCCTGCCAGGTTTACTTAGGGCGGGTTTATCAATGCTCGGTTAAATATTGTAGCCTATCTTAGCTGTTGGTCAAAGTGTTTATCAACTGCCAGTTTAAATTAGCTGGCTTTCAGCTACCCTAGCTGCCACTATTAAGTTAATGTTAACCATAGGACATACAGTTAAATACGAGAAAGTGGTGTTCCGTTATTCTAACCATAGATTCTAACTGACAACTGTGTAATGATTTTTCCATGTTTGCTTACATTTTGCAACACAGATTATTTCAACATTTAAATTTGATTGTGTTATTATCGTTTAGGGTGAAATCGAGAAGCTTATTTGATTCATTTATAGTAGTTTAGTAGCATCCAGGTTCTGTGTGTATTTTATTTCATTGTTATTGTCAATGTATCTTGAGGAACTTGACGACCTTTTCGATGAAGAGCTTGGAGCTTGGCGAAAAATTGGAATTTGTAGAGTACGAAAGACGACCATATAATGTTGAAGAACGGATGAATCCCTTTGAAGAGCTCGATGATGTCGAGTTTATTACTCGGTGTTCTCATGATACTCCAACAAATTCCAGCTTTTCTCGCCAGATCACAGCATCTGTCTTTTTGCATTCTATTATACTTTAACGGTGAACGGCTACTTTTATAAGTACCTAGTTGTCGCTCTGACTCCGTGAAATTGGGAAATCTTTTTTGTTTTTTGGACATGCTCAAATGCAAACAACTCAACGAAGCACAACATAGACGAGATAAAAATAACAGTACCACAATTTTGACACTGACAAGTGATACGATAAAATGGAAAAATAATAACTTTCACCTCTATATTCTTGATTCAGTGTGTTATACCAAAATATGCGAATAAAATTAATAATATGTATATTTCATGTAACGGGTGATCCTTCTTAAACCAAATTAAAATGAGAAATGTACACTTTGACAACATTACACTCACGTTCATAACCCGAACAAGGTTGTCAAATGCTCAATTACGCTTAGCCTCCAGTTAGCTTTGTCGGCTATGTGCTGCATTGATAAACGCTTTCTATTATAACTGAGACTTTGACTGGCGGCTGGAGATAGCTGAGGGCTACGTAGCTGATAGATTTAACCGGGCATTGGAGCCTACAGATCTAGCTCCAAAGGGAATAATGGGCTTAGTAAGATGTCTAGATCTTTTGAACTGAAATATAGAATCTAATTTATGGAAATTGATAATTGGAAAACATTTTTCGTTATTCTCAATTTCTAAAGCGAATTCTTAACCGGAGGGAAATCTGAAGCGTTCGAAAATAATTTCCCAAAATAGAACTTTTCAGTGTACATATCGATGATAGCTGCCTGCGTCACTGGTGATGGACAAACAAAATTTTCGGTTTGTAGACTGTGGCGGGTTTTCGATGATGACAAAGAAATTTTCTGAAACTCTCGACTGGAAAAAGAACACACTTCCAAAGCGGAGAACAACAGAAAATTATGATGAACGTGCCCTTTCAAAAACCGGAATTAATCATTGGGGACAAGTATGCCTTGAATTATAAATGTTCTTGAAGATCCAGAGGCGTACGAGTTTTTTTATAGTTCCTAATTTCAAAAGTTTATAATCAAAGTATTTCTTTCAAATGAAGAAACGCGTTCGATTCTCGATATTCTCCAAGAAACAACGACTCTACTATGATAAAATCTACACAGTTATTCAGTTAATCAGCGCAAATACCAGACCGAACGTTCCCAAATGCGAAAGTACAAAAAACGCAAGTACTATGAACTTGTTTTATGGAACTTTAGTTCTTTACGTCAGGTTATGTTTAAGCGACCGGGGGTCGCGACGCAAAAAATCTGACCGTTACGTTACGTTATGTTACGTTGCTTCGTTATGTGCCTTGCTTGCGTGCGTGTGCTCTCTCCTGAGTCTCTCTCGTTTACGAAGCAGCGATTCATATGCTCCGGCCCGGATTCCAACCCGGCCCGCCAGCGTGGAAGGCGAGCATTCTACCACTGAACCACCGATGCCACATTGAAATTCTATGCAAAGCTGGTATTTGTAGTGCTGGTGATCTACTTGAATTTGTTCGGATAAATTTTTACTATTGTTTCCATAATTTTTTTTGCGCGATTGATCTTTTTTGTTTATTTACAGCATCGGTTGTCAGGACGGTAGATTGTGTTTACTGGTTTCTAAGTTTAACACGTCGGTAAGTGATTTACTTACCGTTCAGACGTCGAAAAGTAATAAATAGCACAAAAACAATTTCACCAAAATGCAAAATATATTATACGATCGCGCAAAAATGGTATAAGCATCTCGAACGTTAAGGGTAATTACAACGTTTGCATGTAGACTCCTCTCATAAAATTGGACAAAATGATATGAGGATTAATGGGTCTAGCACATTTACTTTTCGAAATACAGGGTGTTGAAATTTTGAAAACTTGAATGTTTTAATTCGATAACTTTAAAATGGATGGATAAATTGATTTGACATTTGGCAGGTTGTTTTTGAATGTAAAAAGGCATATTTTGATAGAAATAGTAGTTTGTGCAACTAGTGTGGATATGATAGCCATATCGCACGAGGACGAGGTTTGAGCACGAAGCCGTAGGCGTAGTGCTCAATCGTTCATGTGCGATATGGACAATCCACACGAGTCGAACAGCATATTTTTTCTACGACCCACTTAAGAAAAAATCTAGAAAATAAAAATTTCTATAAACTGTAATATAATTTCAAATTAAAAATTTAACAATTCAATTTTATGTCTCTACTAATATTTTTGTGGTAAAAGTACAGTTCTTGAATGTCCAATTTGTATAATGCTACGGTTTCCCTTTTTAAATATACGATGCTGTTATAAGTAGATGTTGCCAGTCGGACTCCCTCATGAAGGGTACCGTACCATTATCTATAATAATGAATATTCTGCAGAATATTTCAAACGTCTACCTGTTGTCGTTATTAATATCAAGCAGAATAATTATTTAAAAATGAAATTAACAATAATTTTTGCTTAAAAGGAACTAAAGTTCCTACCGTGTGTCCCGCGACACGTCCTACCTTTTTTTTCTATTTTCAGTGATTGTTTCTAACAGCTTTCCAAGTACAATGATTGTCTTTTTTCGTCACACTGGACAGCTTTAGACAATTGCCCACCGATGATTTTCATTCTGCCAATAAATTTGTACCATGTCCCCTTTCGCAAACTTAATTTATGAGCCGAACTTAACCGCCGTGGAAAAAGGGATCTGACCACCATGAAATGCTTCCATTCCCTGTCACAATAAAATCCAATTCAGTAATGTCAATAGCCATCACGGAACAAAGTGAATATGCCCACCCCTTCTCCTTTAACGCTCCGAAGTCAGTACAGAGTTGGATTAAGGAAGAAAAAGAACAATGTGCAATAAAATTCGTATACGTATAGTTATAAATAACTTTTCCAAGAAGAAGTACTTAAAAAATTCGGTCTCAAAGCTAGTGGATTTCAATAAAAGAGTCGGGTCTATATGAAGAGGACTAACAGTGATAGATATGGAGGGGTCGTAAAGTCTAACCTAAGTAAAGTCAAAAGTAAACTGTTTATGAAACGGAAAATATTCAAATATAGCGGTTCTGGAGGAAAGGGAATTCATAATCCAAACATTTGTGCAAGAATCGTGAATAAACTGTTTTGATAATATATTTTAATCAGATTAACCCTTACTTTCCTCCACATGTAGATACGTACTTTTGAGTGAACCGTTTAAAACGCATGGACGGTGAAAAAACTCTGACACTAGTCCTGTTGCTTAATTAAATTAGGAGCTTTTCCTAACAATTTACGTTTCTTGTTGGTATTCGCTCCGCAAAACGCACAAAAAGTTGAGATAATTGAAAAGATGACCGGTCTCTGAGGGACCTTCACTTGTACTTCATTACATTTCCTAATTATCTAATCAAGCGGCGGCCTTTTCGAAAAAAATAAACTCTTAAACTGCCTCGAGGGATACGGACGGTTGAAACGTGAACGTTAACCATTAAGAAAAAGCTAGGTACATAAACAGGTCGAAATTGAGCATTGTTGTATACAATTGTGAACGAATAAAACTTTGTGATCCAAATATTCGGGTTGTAATCCAATCAAGAGCTTTTTTGGAAATTACAGTAGATATACGAGAATGTATTGATATCTAGTTAGCATAAACAAAATATTGCGTTACCATGGCAACGAACAATAACTCATTAGAAATGTCAGTGTGATGTTGGACGTCAAAAAAGTGAACCAGAGTTACGCAATAAATTAAAAGAAAAAAGATGTCCACCGAAATTGTGAAAATTGAAAAATTGGAATATCCAGCCATCATTAACTACTTGTATTTAAAAGGGTTAAGAGGTAAACAGATTTACGAAGATATGCTTAAAACCCTTGGTGATCAATGTTCTTCGTCCTCTACGGGACCTAAGAAGTTTTGTGTCCAAAAATCTGCTGGAAAAGTTGTTGCTATGGTTTTTTGGGATTACCATGGAGTAGTCATTACTCAATTTTGTTCGGTTCTATAGTAGGCTGAAAAATTTTCAATATACATATGTATGACAAAAAATGGGAAATGTTTGCCTAGTAGTTAGCCGAGAAAAACTGTCAATTGGGTCAATTAGATTGATAGGTTTTCGCATACAGACTAGATAAGAAAAACAAACTCATACAGGCAAATTAACAAAGCTGTCCATATGTTTTTTCACCGTCGTATCGCTAATGGTCGTTGAATACTATTCTGGAATTTTAGTTTTTTTGATTTTTTGTTCAACATGACAATAGACCATTCCAGATCACATGGCTTTGAGGTCGGTACATGTGCCCTGTAGAACAATATGACCGACCTGTCAGTGACATTATTTTTGGAATATGGTTAAATTGCGAATAATAAATATTATCTATGATAAATTAACTCCAATATTAAAATGTCATATACCTGGAAATGTTATTGTCACTTTGACATCGATAAAAACTTCTCTTCCTCAATATCTAGTAAGCGGACGTCACTTTCACACAATGACAATGAGTCGCAAGTTTGGTTAATGAAGATAATTATTGTTGTTGTTCTGACGTTAATTTATCTTGCCAAAAAAACACTCGAGCTTTCCTTTTATCAGATAAATTTCTCTTTAACTCAAAGTTTTGCCAATCACTAAATTTGCTCGAAAAACTGACATTAGATAAAATCGCTCCAGTTTTTCTCGTAAAATTAGTGATTGGCAAAACTGTTTCGTCGCAAAGAGAAATTTATCCGATAAAAAAAGCTCTTGTGTTTTTACTGTTGATATAAAATATTCAATAATAAAAGCTAGAAAGATTGGAATTGAAAAAAAAATGAATATTGGATTGATAGTGCAGCTGATTTAAAACTGAGAGAGCCGGGAAGTCTTCAGGTACCTACCAAAGGTAATTTGGTAGGTACCTGAAGACTTCCCGGATCTCTGTTTTCAATCAGCTGCACTATCAATCCAATATTCATTTCTTTTACCTACCAAAGGTAATTTGCCCTTTCTACCAACACATCAATATAATCTGTAGTGAAATAGCTATAAGCTTCCCAAAGGTTGAGATACGTTCCCCTAGATATTCTCCCTGGTTACTTAAGCCTCCTTATTGTAATTTGCCCCCAACTCCACAACAAACGAGAAACGAATTTGCTCCCACTATGAAGACTTTACACATATTTACACGGATGCCTCTAAATCTCAAGATAGCACGTCGGCTGCTTTGGTTACTGCACACTAAACGCAATATTTTGCTTTACCGCATACGTGGAGCGTATATACAGGGGAACAGTATGCATTATTGAAGGCAACAGAATTTTGCAAACGCTCCTGTCAAAAAAAGTTTCTCATAATAACAGATTCGCTGAATGCTCTTCAAAGCAAAACTCAAATCTACCCAGATTCAGCGCTTGTAACGAATATCAAAGAAAATATCCATTCAATGGAAAGAAAAATTATAAACTTTTTGTGGGTCCCTTCTCACACACAAATAACAGGCAATGAAGCAGTCGACCAAGCTGCCAAAGAAGACCACCTAAATAATCCCACAATAGTAAATAAACAGCTGACTAGTCAAAGTGACCTGGGCCGGTATTCTCAGGCCCTCGCTTGGAGCGATATCGATGTCGTTGAATGCGAGGGGATCGAAATTCATTGCTGTCTCGATTCTCATGCCCTCTCCTCGCAATGGGAACGCTCCCGCGAAGAGGAGTGCTTTATTTCACTCGCATTCTCATCACTGACATATTATATGTCAATAATTTGCATGTAAATAGGCATTCCAATGACCTGTCAAAACAAATTCAATATGGCGGCTGGGGGCAAATAGTTTGTTGGTGTTATATTATTGTGCTGTTGAAAAGATTATTTAAATTTTGTGGGATTGTTGTTTTTGTGCCTTTTTATATTATTTAGGACTTATAGTGGTATTATTACATTTTAATACGAAAAAATGCCAACTACGTGCCTTGTGGTTTGTTGTGGAAGTCGTTCCAACAGGGATGCTGTAAAATTTTTTTCAGTGCCAGCGGTTTTAAGCCACAGATTTGTTAGCTTCATTTCATATCTGTAAACAAATATTTCACTTCACATCTACGAAACAAACAAATTGGATTTTCAGCTTACCTCTTGCCAATATCTGGATTTTGCAACAATAATGTCTTTAAATAATCACTCTGCATCTTAAAAAGTCTATCAACAATCACAAATTCACACAACTTTGGAGATAATGCCGTTTAAACAATTTATTCACCACGTACTAAATGCTTTCTTATGACACTTAAGACAGTTGTTTGCCCGCAGACGCCATATTGGGTCACGTGATTTGGAATGCCTAAATAGACAATTCTAACCTTTAATTTTTATTGAAGCATTGTTAAAAATTATAATTGTATATAAATCATTTATAATTGTAGTCATATTATATAAGGGATTGTAGTCGTCTTATGTATATTGGACTACTAGAAGGTCTAGAAGAAGCATTTAAATTTGAATTCAAAACACAGAACTAAAAACTATCTTGACATTAATGTCAAAATACTTTGGAATCGCGGTGTTGCCGTAGCTAGTCGCTCGTGATACAGATTTGCGAGTGCAGTGGTACATGAGAATCTACAAATACCACATCGCTGCCAATTAAATCACTCTCTTCAGAGATCGTTCGCTTGTGAGAGGAGCGAGTTGAGAATACCGGCCCTGAAAGCTTTTTCAAAAAATCAACAAGAGATGTTTGGCAAAAATTGTGGATTTGATCCGAGGCTAAGCTGAAACAAGTAAAACTTGATGTTTCCCATGGAAGCAACTTAGCTTTACGCAAAGGCAACAAGTGATATTATCATGGTTTAGGATAGAACACACGAGTTAGGAGACTCTTGTAATGTCATAAACTTAATTATGTTCCTTCAAAATATTAATATAATTCATATTCTGTATATAACACCTATGTAAATTGAGATTACTGTACCAATTTATGCATATTTGCTAATTACCTCGTTGTTGAAGCGAATTGCATAAATATTCTTTTTTTTATATTCCATTTAAATAAAAAAAATTTAAATATTCAATGATAGAGTAGCAAACAAAATTTATTTTCAGTTATACAGTGCCCAAAAGGAGAAATATTTCATTCGTAGTTTTATTGAAGGATGCAATGGATCTTTCTAAGACCAATTTTTTCCGCTCCTGTTCGTAAAATCACTCACTATGCTATTATTACATTTTTGAATTTTTTCATTTCATTTCATTGGGTTTCAAAATCTTCTCTTGGGTACTCCATCCATAGACACATTATATAAATGACTTGTGAGGAGTCATTTTTTTGTAAAAAATGATGTGTAGATTGATAAAAAAATCCCGATATCTAGCAATTATTAAGAAGAAATTGTATAGATATCTATATGCACTGTGTTATTTATAATATGCCACATTGAGAAGAAAGAACTAAGAACAGAAAGAAGAAAATTCCACCACGACGGCGAATCGAACCGCCATACTCCAGGTTTAACTTAAATTTTCTGTGCACCTATCCGTGTAGCTATTTCCCAGACGGCTGAAAGTATTCGAAAGTGAAATGAATATGGAGTTCGACTTTTTTTAACGTAGCTATCCATTTTTACATCAAACCGAAGCCAATTTGAGAAAATTAGAAGTGCATTTGTAGATACTTATTTTCGTTGTCCTTTCCAAATCTGTTATTATTTTCCATGAACGTTATTTGGTAATAAAGTTGGCTCGCGTTTGACAGTTTTGTACAGGAATCCCTCTTGCATCTTATAAATAACACACTGTCTTATTAATAAAAATTTCTTACTCCGCCCTTACTCTTAGATTAGTCAGAGACTAGTTACTCTGAGACTAACGTAGGTTTGAAGAAGTGATACAATTGCTATTAATAAACTCCAACTAAGGAGGTAATAGTTACTCTTTCCTTATTACTGGGTTTTGACATAACTTAAGAAAGATTCACAGTTGTATGGTAGGAATTGACCAATAAAGTGAAGTTATGGTGACATATTTTCTGTTTTTTATTGTGACATGTGTCAGTGCTCTGTTCATTCATTTCAAAAATAGTTATCTCATAATTATCTCTCAGTTTGTATTTTGTGTTCAAAGTAGTATTTCCGAATTTTCTTCACGTTTTTTTATTGTTAATACCTAGTTATATATATTTAGTATGAGTTCTGTACTATACAACGCAAAGAACATGAAACATTTTTGCAACAAAAAGAAAAGGAAAAATTAAATAAAAACTGGTACAAAATTTTATTTTTAATTTTATAGCCTTCGATTCCTCTTCTAACAATGTTTTTAAAGGATTATCCCGAATTTTATAAAATTTAATTTTTCTGTTCGGACGAATATTTTCTGCTTCTTCCAATTCTTCCATCTTTCTCAAATCTTCCAAATAATAATCCCTTTCTTCCATCGCAAAATAATCACTACTCACTGAACCAAAGCAAATACATAATTGATAAAAATTAACTGAATAATAATACGAACTGATAATGCAAAAACGACAAACTAAATTTTGAATTAGGATATGACATTTATAATACCACAATTGACAGTTCAACAAAACTAAAATAATATTTATTCGAAGGTTATTCCGAGCTTAAACTACCTATTTCCTTGGATTCAAATTATTACCAAAGTTAGTCCCAGACTAACCTCGGAGTAGCCTATTCCTTGTCTAATATGAGTTTATTAATAGCGTATCTGTCAAACTGATGGTTTAAGCATGGAATAAAGTTAGTCTCAGGTTACTCCGTGTTTATTAATAAGACCGCTAGTGTTTACGTTTTCCCATTAAATCTTGTTTATAGAATAAAATATTGTTACTCAATGTAGGTATGGAATAAAGATAATACACACGAGTTCTAATAAAGTGATGCAGATACAGCGCGACGTTAGCTTTTTGACATTCATAATAGATACAAGTTGGTGCATATATACCGCATCAACGTATATATATATTATATTATATATGCCAGTTAACTTCTAGACCCATTTTCTGAAATACAGAAAACGTGCTCCGGTTAGCATTTTCAACGGCTACATTATATCGCAAAAGGCGATTCCTCTCTCTCAACAATTCACATCAATAGGTACATGTGGCGGTTTTCAAATATACGGCACAATGGATTTAGAGAGCTGAGCGTACATTCTCGATAACTTTAATGGGAAATTTCGATTATTCGAAGTAGATATTCAGTTACGACTTATATGTTTAACAAACAACTTTTTTTGGAACAATTGCCGATTTGAAGCCTCCTCAAAATGCACGCTAATGATATAAATCAAATGTAAATGAATGATGAATAGTCCCTTAGGGCCAACTGCACCGTTTCTTCTTCTAAGTCGACTAAAGACAGGATGTGGACAGGCGGACAGGGATTTAGATTTTGGTAAAAATTGAAATGTGACAGATGTGACACTAAATTCTGATAATGAAAATAACAATTATATAGAAAATATAAACTATGCACAATATAATCAAGTAAATGAAGAGCTACGTCTCCCAGTGATTTATGCGCAGTGTTCATGGATGA
This sequence comes from Galerucella tenella, assembly GCA_910591685.1. Classification (NCBI taxonomy): domain Eukaryota; kingdom Metazoa; phylum Arthropoda; class Insecta; order Coleoptera; family Chrysomelidae; genus Galerucella; species Galerucella tenella. Next base: position 13,678 of record CAJUYH010004317.1, read on the forward strand.
AACTATCGATCTTTCAAAAGTGGTAGTAAATATCTGACTATTCGTAATCGAAACTTTAGAGAAAATTTATACTCGGATAGGGTGTTGTGAAAATCTTGTCTGGGAATTATATTCCTGGGAACACCAAATTCAATTAATTCCATTCTGTAAAGGTCATCAAAAAGCTCTATATCCATTATTAATTCCATTTTGTTTGATTTTATAAACTAACCTTTCTATATTTTGATCATTTTGTCTGCCAAGTGCCAAGACATAACCCCACTTTCACATAAGTAGGACTTAAGTAGAACCTACACTTCGACTTACGTTAAGAACGACTTACGACACGGTGCAGTCACATATATTTCCTAAGTCTTACTTAAATGCTTGCCCTTTTTAGTCGAACTTTTTAAAACAATAAAATTTGAAGTTGCCATCTTGAGAATCGCTATTTCCATTTGGTTATAATTTTTTACTTTATTTTATTTTCCAATTTTATAAAACTTCCCTCCTCTACCTGTTTTTTCCTAAAAATTATATAATTTAAAAATAAAGCTGTTCAGTTTCCTAAGGTATTGAAGTTAATTTTTAATTTGTGATATCTCTCATCTGATCAATACTTGGGGTTGTATTTTTATATTTTCCGGTCCCTTTAAAGTCGATCAACTTGCTGGTGCCGGTGTAGTTCTTGCCATATCTGGAAGTCATCCCGACCTTTAATTATACAATTAAGCCAGAACTCTCATGGCATAATACGCTAACGACTTCATTTGTTTTTACGATCTGAGCAGGTTTTCTAAGTGAAAAAGAAATTTAATTAGGTTTTTCGAATCGTATTTTCTGGCAGATAACAATCTAATTTGGTTTTTCCTTCACACATTTTTAATTAAATGAAGAAAGAAGTTTAACGAATGGCCGTTTCCAGATTGTCGGTAATAGCTCTAAGGATTTGTTACACTCTTAAAAGTTTTCAACCATTTATCCATTTACCCATTAAATTCTATAATGGCTCGGTTGCTTCCTTCGAAGTTTATTGAAATATCAGTTTTGAGGGTCAAAAGTTACGCACACCAAATTCATAAAAAAATCACGAGATATATATCTACACAAACGTTAAAAACAGCTACTCGAGGGAAAGCTTGGCGCAGGCATTTCATAAATTACAAATCACGAGATTTACTTTATTTTTGACACTTTGCGAATTTAGAAAAATGAACTTTAATAAAAATAACTATTTGTGAAATATTAAATTTTTGGATTGATGTTGGGAAAAATTGAGCTTACAGATTAGAGAAAAAAAAATCTCGAATACGGAAAACTTTACCAAGAAGCAACAACTACTTCACTGGCTATATGCTACGGAGGACATTGAATTATAATACTTCAAAGCTAAACGGGCTTGGTATGAAAAACTTGATTATAAAATACAGGGTCCGGAAAACTTCTGTCGTAGCTCTATAACTCCTATTGTATATAACTTACATATTTATTTGAAAGGTGTATGGAAAGGGTAATTGAAATCAAACATTTTAAAATTAGGATCATGTATACAGGGTGGTCCATTAGTAAACAGGACAGATGTATTTTTTTTTCAAACGTAATGCCATACTTAAGCCACATTCTAGGAACCGAAATAGTTAGTACTGTACACTCTCAAATTTTCTTTGTGAAACTCCCAGCCATCTCGGAGAAAACCACCTTTTTCTCAAGAAAATTGAATTTGCACATCCCTTTTTAAAAACCCCCATCTATATAAGATTCAAAGCTATAGCTTTGAAATTACCAGTGTACAAAGACAAAGGACCGGAGATTTTTTTACACTTGCTTAAAATTTTTATTCTGAACAGGATGGTCTTGAATGAATTTTACATTTTAAAAACTTAAATGGAAGTTATTTTAGTTTTTTCAAATGGGACACCCTGTGTAAATATGCATCAATGGATACTCAAATTTATCCCCTCCAACTTTGCCATTTACTCTTAGTACCTGATTACCGAGGTTTAAAAGTTATCTGGAAAAACACATTTTTGTTAAAAATTTAAGTAAGCTCATACTCATTCATACGTTTGGGTTGGAAACTTGAAGACGTTCCTCTAGCTGCAGATGCTGAGGGACGTATCTCCATCATTTAACGAACGAGTAGATTCATGTGTATAAGAAAAAATGACATTTTGAGCACCTTTTATGAAATAAAACTGGAGAATTTTTAAATAAACTAGAGTTGGCCTTTTATTATAACTTCCATCTGAGTTTTTGGAATGTAAAGCTCATTCAAGACCATACTGTACAGGAAAAAAATTTCAAACTGAGTGTCAAAAATTCTTCAAGGAGTCTTTGTACATCGGTAATTTTAAAGCTTCAGCTTTCAATCTTATAAAGTTGCGATTTTTTAAAAAGGGATTAGCAATTTCAAATTTTTTGGGAAAAGAGTGGTTTTCTCCGAGATGGCAGGGAGTTTTACAAAGGAAATTTGAGAGTGTCAGTACTAACTATTCCGTTTCCTAAAATGTGAAAAAAAGTATGGCATTACATTTGAAAAAAATTATGTCATTTGTTCTGTTTACTAATACATAATTTTAAAATATTTGATGTTAATCACCCTTTCCATATACCTTTTAAATAAATATGTAAGTTATATGCAATAAGAGTTATAGAGCTACGACAGAGGTTTGCCGGACCCTGTATTATATTTTGAAAATAATCTTTTTCATCCGTATCATGTATTCCTTCATCAAATATCAAAAGCCACAGAGACTAGATTATTGTAATTGGCTCAAGGATATGTTGAATGGAGACACAACTATGCCAACTCAGTAAACGACTTCGATCCTCTTAGTTTTAGAAAAATCTCATTTTTCTTATCTTGATTGAGAACATATTGAATGCGAGTCATTTGATCCCTTTCTAGTTTTCATAATATATGAATAAAGTTACCGGACTTGGGAATAAAACTGGGTTTTATTGTCTAATGAACTTTTCAAGCATCAATAATTGTGTTATTTTTTTCATTCAAAACTTCCATTACAAGATGTCATAACTGATCAGTATTTTTTCCGAATCTTGTAAATTATAACTTACAGTCAACTGGTAGCGAATCATGAACTTCTGCATAAACGTAGGTAGGTACTCAAGTCCAGAGGAACGAATAATTAATTGAATGTTATGAACCAATGGAATGAAAATTTTGTAGATAAAAGGAAAGGATTTGGGATCATATGATTTTTCTTGACATTGTCAGAATTAAAGCAAGGAGACGTATAAAATAAATGAGAAAGAATTAACACATTTTAGGTGGAATATCGTGAGGTGTTATTGAATAGTAATTATTTAATATTTAAAAAATAAATTTATTGGAAAGATTACAAATTTGAAATTTTTGGTGAATGAGCGTTGTGCATCCACCAAATCTTGAAATAACAGCGCGGCCAGATAGGTTGTTTGCATTTTTGGCGAATGCACAGGCACTTGTAAAAAGTATACTTTAGTGAGGCTGATATCAGGCGTATAAAAAAGGTTAGTTTCATGAGAGGAGGTATCCAATTAATTCAATAATTCTCCAATAGTTATTTATGATACAAGTGCGTGAATTTATACTTTTGCGCACGAGTTGCGAAAATGCAAGGCACGAACGAAGCTAGTGCCTTATTCGCAACGAGTGCGCAAAAGTACTTCACGTACGAGTGTCATACAAAACTTTATCTACGACCATATGGGGAAAAAATAAAAAAATGTGCTCCGAAGGGGTTAAACAACATAAAAATGAATTTTCCATAAACAAATATATACACAACGAGGTTTTTCCATTCAAAATAAGTGTAATTAAAATTTTAAGTATGACAGAAAATATTTTTCACTATGTCTGACACTTCTGTCAAATTTACTGACAGCACAAAAGTTTATACAACAAACGAATAAATTCAAGGCAACTAGATACTAATTACGCAGCTGAAAAATAGTGTTAAAAACCTAAAAACCTAAAAACATAAAAACCCTGAAAACCTAAAAACATAAAAACCTAAAACCTAAAAACATAAAAACATAAAAACCCAAAAACCTAAAAACATAAAAACCTAAAAACACTCCACCTTCGGTGTCGTGTTTTTAATAATTATTCTCGTCAAATTTCTAGGAAACAGTTTCTCATTAAACAACCCAAATTTACCCGATAAAATACAAACCACTTGTGCAATTATAAGTGACAAAATTATCTCGGTATTATCAAGACCCTAGTATTACTACTGAAAACCCCATTTAAAAAACATTGGTCATTTACGCACGCTTTTGGGTGTTATAATGAAAGTCCCATATGAAAAGCGTTGTTTATTTACGCACCCTTTTTCATGTATAATATATTAGATATTTACGTAATTAGTTATGGAAAGAGCGATATTGTTCAACAAGCGTAATATTTGCCAAAACGAGCACTGCTAGCGAGTTCTGCAAATTACGCGTGTTGATCAATGTCGCTCTCTTCATAACGTGTTTACGTACAACGTTTTATCTAATTCCGCGCTTTCATAATATTCAATAAAATCTTCAATTACAATGATAATATTGAAGTGGAATCAAATGGTGTTAGAAGTATTGTTACTACGATGTATTCACCCAGAAAATTGACTTACTTTAAATAACTGTGTCCTGAATAATGTTTTCAATGTTTATAAATCTCAAAATACTATTGAATTAAAATAATGGGTTAATTGTACAGTTTAAATAATGAAATAATTGTCAGTTTTGACAGTACCTACCTAATTAATAAATTATTCTTTGAAACTCATGTGGTATCTCTATGTTGAAACATAAACAGTTACGTAAAGTTTTTACATAACTACTTTTCATAACTGATATATGAAGGTTATGAAAAATGTGACGTTACCTAACGTCAAGGAGTGACGTAAAGTGTTACATTTGATAGCGGAATTAGATAAAATTTATGATTTCACACATTTTTTTTGGTTCGTAAATGCCTTATTTTAAAGGTGGTCGTAGATAAAGAATATTTCATGAACTATAGTAACAAATACCTATTATTGTGGTAATGTTATATTTCCAGAAAGGATCGAACATTTTTTGACGCAGTTTGGAACCTAATCCCAAAAACGGCTTATACGAGCTTTTACTATTCAAATAAAAGCATCGAAAAATGACCATATCAATAATACATGTAAACAAACAAGTCTAGAAAAGTTGTTTACACCCAAATATACCATCTGACGGTTTAAGTGTTTTGTTGGTCTGTAAGAAACAGTTCGTAGTTTATCTCTTACGTTCATAAGAACTATACATGATATTATTCCCTGTTTTCGTCTAGAAATGCATTTCTCAGATGTCAGTTTTCAGAACAGACGCCTTCGTATTTACATCATCCTTTTAAAGATGCATAGAGTGCTTATGATTTATTTGGACGTGAAACGTAGAAATGCATCAACTGGAACATTCTTGAAACCAAAAAATATATGCGATGTCAAATTAAAGAAAAACAGTTATAGTAAAAACTGTAAAGGGAATATATAAGAGGATCTTTTTCAGCGACAAAGTCATACATTAAATGCAACAGTCAATATTCAAAATACAATTCTTTTCTCTTTCTCGATATGTAATAATAAAATCTTTTAAAGGTATAACGTGTCTCGGAAAAAACCTGTTTCCGGAAATGCACTCATTAAAATTGTTCTATTGTGGCGGTTACGCAAGTCCCAGTCGAGCAAGATAAAACCATTTCAATTCAACGTTATGGTAAGAGGACAGTTAAATATAATGTAGGTAATGACAAAGCACCGTCATATGTGAATAATCCGAGACAGGGTAATGGCAAAGAAAATTGGAAAATTTTTCACTCGATTTAGTTATGAACAATCGGATTTTTCTACACTAGCTATTCTCTGCCGCAGAGTGGTCACAAAGTTTCATACCAAAATAAATCTTGAGGATAAATGCGAGAGACGGAACCTGAATTTAAAGGAAATATGATTATTTTTATTTAATACTTCCCATTTTAAATCAGTATTATATGTTTGTGAGTCCTAGATTATTGGAACTTCACATTCATGTTTTGGGCTACAAAAATGCGACAGTTTTTAAAAAATGGAGTCTTTCTCTTTTTTCCTAACCTATTTTCTCGGTATATACTTGAGTTACTGCATTAAGCGCGGGTCACATTGGGATGGTTGCCAGCCGCGAATTAAGGAAGCTGCTACTATAAGCTTGGTGTGACCACCAAATTGTCAGCTGACACGACCAGCTGGCGAGTATTTGCCAGCGGCTGACGAAGTTGGACATGTTCAACTCTTGGTAGCAGGCAGCGGCGACTGAAAAGTCACGTGATCCACTCGCGCTTGCTGTCGCCAGCTAGAAGCGCAGTTTGACCACCTGAGTCGCACGCCCGCGTCGAGAAGACAAACACGTGGTCTGTTGTTTACACGTGTACTGTTGTTTTTATTTGTGAACTTTGTATAAAAAGCCGAGATCGTGTTATGCGGCACTCTAAACAACAAAGACAGAGATCTAAAACTATCTCCATTTGCAAGGTATCTTAAGGTTATTTCTAACTTGATTTTACACGAAATCAACTGTCTGAATCTAGTATCTTGTTTTTTAATTAGCGGTTCAACTAGCTCCGCGAGTAGCCGAGTGTGACCGGGTTGCCAGCCGCTGTTTGCTGGTGCTACTGCCATCCGCTGATAATCAACGGCTGGCAACCAGCCTAATGTAACCCATGCTTCAGATTAGAGATGATGTCCACTGGCAAAGTATGTGCTCTGCAGTCCTCCTCTGGGTGACGAAATCAGCACATGGATTCGTCCTATTGCCCAATTAACACATTAAGCATCGAAGTAGATTTAAAATCGACTTTTGTGTCACTCTTGAAGCTAATAGGCAATTAAAACCGTCCACTAAGCTTCTACATTTAGCATTCATTACGTAATTGCTGCCTAAAGGGAGCGCGCGGTTTGGCCTTAAAGAACATTTGAAAGCTTATTAGCAATTTATCCTGTAGGCCTGAATAGTTATAAATTGGCACCAAAAGAGCATTTTATTAGATTTGATTGCCAACATTGGCTGTCAGAGTGATATAAAGAAGCAGTCGTTTAGTCCAGATATGGCTTTCAACGCTTTGAATGATCATGCGCAGTTAAACATTTCTTATGAGAATGTAATGAAGTTTTGTTTTGGATAAATATTAGATTGATATTGGAAATTTATGCCAACAGTAATGTGAGTGTTCACAAAAACAAACATCGTCAACTGTGATGGCAGATCTTTCGTTCAATATATATTATGACAATTATTATTGTTTTTGAAATTGGAAAATATCATTGTGAACCATTGGAAATCTCTGCAAACCTTACTTTTCTGTGAGATGTGAATGAAATAAATACTTCCTGAAAACAGAGGGGCCAGTGATAACTGTGAGCGAAATATACTTTATAAATTGAAATATTTCATTATAAATTACGGTGTTGTCATATTCAATTTTGATACCTATCAATGAATTATATACATCCAATTGGAATTAAAGTTTTTTATAGTATTTTTAGTTGGATTGATTGATAATATTTTATGTGATGGATTAAATTGATTTATCTTTCCCAGATTTTCTGAAATTTGTCTCCTAGTTTGAAAACAAATAATGTTCTGAACCAGATTATTTGTATATTCTATATATAAAAATGGTATCATATACCTATCAATATATAAATATAAATACTATGGCAACATTGCTCATTATCGTGAGCAAACGGTTCGGCCATGTCTTTATTGTATTTAATAAGCATTTTTCTATGCCAATATGAAGCTTTATGGAATTAAAAACTAGATAGCTGTTTGTATTGCTTTGTGAAAGCTTTCAGAATTATAGAGTTGAAGAAAAAGAAGATTATTGTGAGGTTATGTTTTAAGTAATAGATTGTTTTATAGGTCATATTTTATAATTATTTCGTAATAAAAAATGGATAACTTTAAAGTTATTGAGACCTTAGAAAGTGGAGAGAAAATTTTGTCTGTTGCTCCTGAGGCATGGGATGGGAACAAGAGCAACAACAAATTTTCCACCAGGACGTAGTGGTATTAGCCTATTAAGAAAACCATGATAAGGCCAATAGAGAGACGTGGTCCAAGAACCAGGAACGTGATCTTCTGTGTCTATAGTTATTTCGTTGTAACTTTTAGCTGCGTTACTACTTTTATGTGCACGCCTGTAGTACGCACCTATTCGTCCAAATTTCCGTAGTTTTGTAATTTTCCATTAATTTTTATTCCAATCTTTTTCTCTATGTTCTATAATGATTTCTGGAAAATTATGAAACCTTTCAACTGAATTGAGATTCACAATCACATTGAGGTTAGCAATACTGTGGTTTTTTTTTGGAATTAATTTCCATTTAAAGTCCAAATTAATTTCAATACAAAACTTTATAGTATTGCTTATAAATGGCACTAATTGAAGCACCTAAAGGCAATTTATGACCACACTGAATTCCAATTTGGCTATTCATTTTTGTGGCATTTTTTAAAGCATTATCTCTATTTTTTGGCTACTTTTAATGACTTATTAGGAATAATTGCTACTCGGTTGCAATATTTAGTCTTAAACAAGATAAGACGTCTTTTGAGGAAGGCTGAATTTATTCTATAAAAAAATGCTTAGAATATGCTAAACTTTATCATTTTTTCTGAATTATATGCTTCGATCTAGCATTATTTGCTTGGTAAATGAAATGTGTTACTTGGGTGAGCTTACAGTTAACACACCTACTTACTGCTTAATAATGAGTTACTTTCCATTAAATATTTATAAAACAATTTCGAAGAATATTAATTATAATTTATCTGTATTTATTTGAGTGGAAAAGCCGTAAAAAATCGGAAGTACACCTGTACGCTTCTCGATCCATTTGTCGACTCTATCAATATAAACACCCAAATAAAAGTTTTTGACATTGATTGATAATCATTTCCAAAAACGCTAAAAACTACCATTAGTTATATCTTTATCGGAAAAGGCCTAATCGAGTTTCTCTACACGTATTCCTCACCTAGCGTAGAAGCAAATATCAAGTTCTAATATAAATTTTGTGCGGCACAAAGGGCTCTAAAGCGACTTAGATTGATATTATTGAATGTTCGACCGTTTGTCATGGTTTTTATTTGAACTAGATCAATCAGGTCCGACGGTGATTTGAACCTAAGTAAAAGAGAAAAAAACTGATTTTAAATCATAGCGGCGAGTGTAAGTGGGTGAACAAAATTCGATTTTCGTATAAAAGAGATCACGTTTGTGTGTGTACTGTGTATGTGATAGAATTTCTCCTAGTATCATTTGAAACCCGCTTTACTCCATTACTTTGACATTATATTTTAGTAAAGTGATAAAACTTAGTGCTAGAGTCTTCTAGATGCTGCATCATGTTTAGTTGATTCAAGAACAAAGTTTCAGACCGCTTCGTTCAAAGCTAAATTGAGTATTTAATGTTGATGAGTCAGTCTCAACAAGAATGCCTTACCGAGTTGGTTTCTGTTTGATTTTTGTAAGCGTAGTTTTTTCTCCGGCATGGGCAGATTATAAATAAGAGGGTGAATAGAGCTTGATTTGAAGTTTTCATAAATATGGATGGGTAAAAACGGATTTCGCTTTTATCGAATAAAATAATAAAAGCTAGCAAGTTTTCAAATATTGGTGAATGCACTCGCCTTCGCCAAAATTTGAAAAAAATAGTCCGTCTAAAGAAAAAAGTTGAAAATCGATTTTAAATCAGATTGGGTGTGAATAGATAAATATTTGATAATTGTGTTACCTGCACCCGGTGTCTAGTTTATTTATAGTGTACAAGACAGGTAACAAAAATATATACAGTGCTATTCAAAAGTCCCCACCCCCCCTCGTATTTTTTGAACGGCTACACTTACACTAATAAAATTTGGAGGGTGAAAATAAAATGTTGTAAACTTCTCTACGAATAGACAAATTTATTGTATGAAAATGTTGTTGTACTTTCAGAGAAATAAACATCAACTGATTTGTCCAGAACACCTTCATGAAACTCATTATAAGAAAAATGTATATATCCTACCAAGACGAGATAAAGCTATAGGGCAGCGTTGTTTTGACTACTTGGGTCCTAAACTTTATAATCAAGTTCCTACAGTTTAAAAACTTGAGAAATTTTAAACATTTTAAATCAAAAATTAAAAATTGGATATTAACTCTAAATGGAGATATGTTCAATAAAATGATCAATAACCAGTAATATTCACTTACCACACATAATGTACTTAAAACCTGATAATGTCCTAAAAAAAACCCGATGATGTCCTAAAAACCCGATGATGTCCTAACACCAAAATATACTCTCAATTACCTAAATGTGTCATAAATTAATGTAGTCATTTATGAGCTTATCACACTTACAGCTTCAGTAATTTTTAATTGTTTGTTTACATTTACTTAACTTTGTACTATTTTATATTTTTTATATTTAGTAAATAAACATTATTATTTATTATTCTCTACTAATGGTAACAGGTGACGTGATAGTAATAGATGACGTCACAGTGCCACATTGGCCAATAATTTTAAATAGGACCTTATGGCAAGTGATACCTCGTTTGAAAGGCATCGACATTGGCTACATAGCCATATTAATTTCCCAAAAAATTAAAAAAAGAATGAATAATATACCACAAGGAACATACAGAACATATTAATTTTGTTTGGGTTTGAACTAATTTTGACGGATAAATTAAATAAATACCAAAATTATTATTCCACATTTAAATATTGAAGATTTTTAGTCCGCCTCTGGGTAGTTGTCAAAAAAATTTACGTTTTTAATTTAATAGTATTTGTTGCTTTGCAAAGTTTTTCTAAATAGCTTAAATATTTAATTTTATTATTGTTTAACAAGACGTTCAAGAGTTTACATAGGCAAAATGGTACGTACTCAAGCTGACAAAGTAGCAGCTATCTTAATAATTGGTTAATCTAGAAAGAATCTCCATGAAGCGGAACGTTTATTCAATAAGAGATACCCAGATCGCCCTATCTCGAGAACTTATTTGAGGGAGCTTCTTCACAAGTTTGAAGCAACAGGTAGTGTTCAAGATGCCAAACGATCTGGTCGACCAACATTTAGTGATGATAAAAAAATTGATATAGTTGCTGAAATGGTAGTAAACCCTACTTCCTCTTCAACTAAAGTTTCGTCTATCTGTGAAGTGAGTAAAAGTTTGGTACAGAGAGTGTTGGCTAAAAATAAATTTCATCCATACAAGTTAAAAATGGTGCACCACCTTTCGGATGACGACCCCGGCAGAAGACTCGAATTCTGTGAATGTATGACAAATAAAATTAGTCAAAACCCACATTACACAAAAACAATTTGTTTTAGTGACGAAAGTACTTTTTGCCTCAATGGAAATGTGAATACACAAAATGTAAGGTGTTGGAGTGACACAAATCCTCACACCTTCCGTGAACAACATACCCAATTTCCAGAAAAAGTCAATGTTTGGGCAGGTATTTTGGGAAACCACATAGTTGGTCCTGTTTTCCTAAATTCAAATTTAAGCGGTGAAGTGTATCTGAAGATGTTACAAAATGCAATTGAGCCGTTAATTCTTGAAATTCTGGGAGATAATCCAGATGAATTCGGCCATCTGAAAATAACATTTCAACAAGATGGTGCTCCTGCACATTATTATGGTGCAGTAAGACGTTACCTGGATGAAGAATATCGAGGTAGATGGATCGACCGGCGAGGTCCTGTAGAATGGCCACCTCGGTCACCAGATCTGACACCATTAGATTTTTTTCTATGGGGGTACTTGAAATCCAAGGTTTATACTACGGCACCAGATAGCATTGGCGTTTTGAAAGAAAGAATTATTGAAGAATGCAATGCAATTTCAGCTGACACATCCGAACGAGTACGACAAGAGTTTACTAATAGGATGTATCACTGTCAGGAAGTAGACGGAGCAAATTAACACTTGCTATAAGAATCCATTGTTGATATTTGATTGATAAAATTTAAGAAAATAATTTCAATAATTTTGGTATTTATCTAATTTATCCGTCTAGACTAGTTTGAACCCAAACAAAATTAATATGGCTATGTAGCCAATGTCAATGCCTTTAAAACGAGATATCACTTGCCATAAGGTCCTATTCAAAATTATTGGCCAGAGTGGCACTGTGACGTCATCTATTACTATTACGTCACCTGTTACCATTCGTAGAGAAGTTCACAACACTTTATTTTCACCCTCCAAATTTTATTAATGTAAGTGTAGCCGTTCAAAAGATACGAGGGGGGACCTTTGAATAGCACTGTATTCTATTTCTTATTAAAATTAGATTTATTAAACAATTTTTCATTTCAGAAAATCTTCGAAAACCGGCCCATATACAATAAGAAGATACCAAACACCCTTGGAACGACTAGTACCTACGTACTATTCGCCTTACACTATCTAAAGATTGCTTACAGGTGAGTAGTTCATGTTCTAAATTGGAGCATTGAATTCATTTATATTAAGCTAATAAGTTGAAATTATGGTTCTTATAGAAATAAACAATATGTTTAATAAAGTTGCACTGAGTGTTTCAATTACTTCTTTTATTGTATTTTCTAGGATCCAGGGAGTGAGAGCACAGATCCAAAGTGTGGAATTTCTGATTATATTATACTGGAAAGATCTTACTTGTAAACTTTGATGGAGATATCCGACAGCATACAAAGTTCTGCAGATCTTAGATGAAGACTAGGGGACTGGGTGTAAGATTTTATAAAGTGACATGCACACTAAGCAATAATGAAAGTTAGCGTGTAGATAGAAGGCCTAAAATAATGTTAACGTAACTTGTAAAATGTAGGTACAAACCTTTGGTGGAATGTGGCCTGGTATGTATGAGGTTTATATTTTATTTTATGTTATACTAGTTCATTATTGTGTTTTTATTGCTTAGTTACCAACTATCTAATGTCGTACTTTATGCCCGTGCGGGCAGAAAGTTCACTTAATGGCCCGGGCGGGCATGAAGAGAAATCATTTTTTGCTCAACTTATTTAATAACCATGTCGTAAGCTTCTTTAGACTTTTTTGGCAACAGATTTACAGTTGCTTTATTTGCTTTTTCAATAATTTCGTCCAAAATTTTCGTTCATTTTGTCTCCTACCCTCGGGCTACTTATAAACACTCGGGCCAGAGGCCCTCGGCTTCGTAAGACGTCGCCCTCAGGGCATAAACATCTATTTATACCCTTGGAACATAAATAACTATAAGAACCTTCACTAGTGCTCAAGAAGTTGAGTATGTCTCCCAGACATAAAAATTGAACATTCCTTAATAAAAATACGATATGGATGGCACAGATGTCCGAAGATTTTTGATTGTTTTTCCCAAAACTGTTATGGACCATTCATCACCCATTAAAACCCAAAAAACGTGATTTCTCTGACAGTTTACCTTCTTAAGAAAAATGGCCTTTTACATATTGGTTATTGATCAAATTAAGAGAAGGTCAAGGTTACCACATTTGTTAATTTGGATTGATAACAAGCTCATACACTTCTTCCCTATGGTCTTGTCTTTATAGACTAGCGGGTTGATTATTGTTACTTTATTTTTTTTTTATTTCTTACTAATCTTTTTTTTATTATTAAACGCTTTTATAAATTAATATGAGTGATTTTTGATGTTCCCAATGTGATGAAACCGTAACAATGGGGAGACTATCAAATGGGACCTACAATAGCAAACTTAATTTTTTTTAATGAAGCTGCGTATTTTTAAAATAATTGTATAGTGAAGAATATTCAAAGTAAGTATTTTGATTATTAAAGGTAATATATCTTTCGGGGATAACCTTTTTCAAATTTATTCGTTTTAAGCGGAGTGTATACACACGGGTGCAAAATAATTTGAAAAGTTTTTGACTAGGTCGCATGGGTTTCCCTTCTAATTAAAATTGCAAAAATTGTCACCCAAAGAGAGGTCGAGATGTGTTATAAAAATTATTATGTAATCCACCGTACAAAGTTTTGAGTTACTGCAGTTGAGAAGTTAATAATCACTGTTATGGAATAATTATCTTG
>CAJUYH010004318.1:0-27748 GCA_910591685.1 Galerucella tenella
TCAAAAATATTGTGGTTTAATTTCCCAAGAAATTAAAAAAAGAATAAATTAAGATTATTATAGTGTGTAAGTGTTTCTTTAATAAATCAATAGTAATTAGCCATAGTGAGTGTATAATTTTGTCCCACGGTAAAAACAGTTTAAATGAATAAGAGAAACATTACATTGGTGTCAGGTGTAGGGCAATATAAATAAATAATTACGTAAAAATGGCTAAGAGACTATGTGACCTGAAAGTGACGGAACTAAAAGCAGAATTAGAAAATCGCGAGTTGGAAACGTCCGGAAAGAAGAGTGAATTGGTTGAAAGGCTGAAAACAGCACTGGAAAGTGAAGCCTTGGATCCAGAAACATTCTTATTCAATGACGAGTCCTCCACCATAATCTAGTCAATATCTGCTATGAAGGACGATATTTCTGCTAATATGGACGAGAAGATCTCTACCATGAAGGACGATATTTCTGCTAATATGGACGAGAAGATCTCTACTATGAAGAACGATATTTCTGCCAATATTTTGTCAATGAAAAAGGACATTGCCGCTGAAGTCGAAAATAAAATTTCCCCTCTGAAATCAAATATTGAGAAAATGGAGAGTGAGATCACAAAAATGGATGAGAAAATCCAGGAGTTAGAGAGGAAATTGGCAGACTCAAGAACTCAAGACATGCCAGCAGATGAAAAGAAGATCGAGCAAATAAAACCCTGCAAGTCAGAAATACTGCCCAAGATAGAAGATATTGGCAGTTTTGCTCGAGTCAAGGCCCCGACGTTCGACGGAAAGATGTCATGGACCAAATATGTTAAACAATTTGAAGCAGCCGCTAGAGCGAATAATTGGTCAGACAGGGAGAAGGCAGTGAACTTGACCATCGCGCTTCGGGGAGATGCCTTGGATGTGCTTCAGACGATACCTCTTGAAGAAACGGATGACTTTGAGCAGCTGAAGAAGAGGTTGGACATGTGATATGGTCACGAACATCTAGAACACTTGTACCAATCTCAGATGAAGAATCGAAAGCAGAGACGTGATGAAACCCTTCAAGAGTATGAAGTGGATATTGGCCGACTAGTCCGATTTGCTTATCCATCGGCACCAGAGAACATGATGGAATGTCTAGGCATCCAAGCCTTTATTGATGGCTTACGTGACCCTGATATGCAGAGTGACTGCTGCACTTGAATATGAAGCAGCCACGAAGGCGTCAGGTTATAACAAAGTTAGGACCGTTCAAGAAGAGGGTGACGAAGATAAATTTGACCAGTTGGTCAACTTGATAAAAAGCATGGTAGAACGAAAGCCGAGGAAGATTAGATGCTGGAATCGTGGCGAGCTAGGACATGTACGCAACTCGTGTAAGCGCCCCAGATCTCCAGCAAACCAAGAGCCCCAGTCCCAGGAAAACTAGAATGGGTGGGCCACGAGGGGGCAGCACCGACCCAGGATCGTTCCAAAGACCCTCTCATACTGATAGCCTCTCTCAGATGCCGTAATGACAGTGTATATGTGGATGGCGAAGTGAATGGCAAGAAATACACTCTGCTGGTGGATACTGGAGCAACTAGAACCATTATACGGCCAGAGATAATAAAATCTAAGAAGCTTCTGCCAACGAGGCTGCGACTCCGGACCGCAACAGGGGAGAGTGCCAATGTTCATGGAGAGACGCAAATCCAATTGGGAATTGGTGAAGAAAAATTTACGCATACGGTAATCGTAGCTGATATCGAAGAAGACGTGATTCTGGGAATGGACGTAATGAATTTACATGGTTTCCAGTTAGACTTTAAAAACAGAACCATCAAGGTGGGTTCCGAAGAAGTATTCCTTAATCCACATGAAAGCAGAACGGTGTTGGCAGCTGTACAGGAAGATACTGTTCTTCCTGCACGAAGCGAAACCATGATAGTAGCGCGGCTACAGGGAATCATGGAAGAACGTACACCGGTTATGATGGAACCTTGGAACCACGACGAAGAGGTTGGTAAAGGAGTGCTAATTGGAAAAGGACTGGTCACGTCAGCGAAGGAGATCCCAGTACGTGCTATAAACGTGAACGATTACCCAATTACCCTCAAGAAAGAAACCAGAATTGGATGTTGCACACCGGTGACGTCTGTAGTTCGTCAAATAACGACAACCGACAATTCTAATGACAGATTCGAACAGATGTTGTCAATAGCTGGCCAATCCTTGAATCGAGCTGAGAAAAGGAAAATGAGAGAATTCATCTTTCAGTATCGAGACCTATTCGTACCAAAAGGAGGGAAGACTGGTAGAACATCAGCCGTCAAACACAAAATCGATACTGGTAATGCCAAGCCAATTAAACAATCAGCTCGAAGGCTACCGCAAGCGAAGAGAGAGGAAGCTGAAAGAATAATTAAAGAGATGGAGGAAGAAAAAGTAATAGAACCATCTACTAGTCCATGGGTGTCTCCAGTAGTGCTCGTCTAGAAAAAGGATGGAACTACCAGATTCTGCGTGGACTATCGCCAGCTGAATAACGTGACGAAAAAGGACAGCTATCCTCTGCCTCGGATCGACGATACGCTAGACACTTTGGCTGGCAGTAAATTGTTTTCCACTTTGGATCTGAAGTCCGGCTATTGGCAAGTAGAAGACAAAGAGAAAACTGCTTTCACTACCGGATCCGGATTATGGCAGTTCAACGTCATGCCCTTCGGGCTCTGTAATGCGCCCGCGACATTTGAAAGACTCATGGAAAATGTATTGAGAGGGTTATCTCGGAAAACTTGCCTGGTCTATTTGGACGACATCGTAGTATTAGGTAAGACATTCGAGGACCACCTGAAGAATTTGCAGGACGTATTCAAACGACTTCAAGCTGCTCAGCTTATGTTAAACCCGAAGAAATGTCAGTTATTCCAAAACCGAGTCAACTATCTCGGTCATGTCGTGAGTAACGAAGGAGTGGCAGTAGATCAAGAGAAAATTGCTTCCATAAAGCAATGGCCGCAACCAACAGACAAACATCAAGTCAGGAGTTTTCTTGGACTTTGCACATACTATCGAAGGTTCATAAGGAACTTTGGAGATATTGCCAAGCCACTAACTCGACTCACAGAAGAAACAAGAACTTTTCACTGGGATAAAGACTGTCAAACTGCTTTTGAAACCCACAAGAGACATTTAACCATGGCACCGATACTAGGATATCCGTTACCAGAAGGAGACTTCATTCTTGACACTGATGCAAGCAACGTAGGAATCGGAGGAGTACTTTCACAGATCCAAGGAGGCCAAGAAAGAGTGCTGGGATATTTCAGTAAAGTCCTCTCCAAACCAGAACGGAACTACTGCGTCACAAGAAGAGAACTTTAGGCGGTAGTGAAGTCTGTGGAACACTTTTACCAGTATCTCTATGGGAAGAAATTTCTAATTCGGACTGATCATGCAGCACTCAAGTGGTTGATGCAGTTCAAGAATCCCGAGGGCCAGATCGCGAGATGGATTGAACGACTCCAAGAATACGATTTCAACATCGAGCATCGGGCTGGTGTGAGTCACCGAAATGCCGACTCCCTGTCTAGACGACCGTGCCAACCAGACTGTTCCCACTGCAACAAGGTGGAATCTAAGGAAGCTGCAGTTTCAAGAACTACAGTAAGCAATGAAGAATGGTTACCCAGCAGGATTAGAGAAGATCAAGATAATGATCCACACCTAAAGATGATCCGGCAATGGAAGCAAGAAAACCGGCGAGCTACCTGGCAAGAAGTGTCAAGATTTTCACCAACATTGAAGGCATATTAGGCTCAGTGGGACTCCTGGAAGAAGGCCTGTTGAAACGAGTCCTTGAAAACGATGATGGTTCCGAAAATAGACGACAAATAGTTATCCCGAGATCGAGAGTAGCTGAGGTACTAAGGAAGTTACACGACAGTTCATCAGGAGGTCATCTGGGAGTGAAGAAAACCCTTCAGCGAGTCCGTGAAAGGTTTTATTGGATGAACAGCTCCGACGATGTGAAGGACTGGTGTAAGAAGTGTACGAATTGTGCTACGAGTAATGGACCACATCGCAAGAGAAAGGCTCCCATGAAACAATACAATGTTGGAAGCCCATTCGAAAGGATTGCATTAGATATCGCAGGACCATTTCCGACGACAGAAAATGGTGGTAAATACATTCTGGTTGTGATGGATTATTTTACCAAATGGGTAGAAGTTTACGCGATTCCGAACCAAGAGGCCACAACGGTCGCGGATGTATTGGTAAAAGAATTCATTAGCCGATATGGAGTGCCCTTGGAAGTTCACAGCGATCAGGGAAGGAATTTCGAAAGCCATGTATTCCCGGAGATTTGTGAGACGCTGGGAATGAAGAAGACCAGGACAACGGCGTTGCATCCACAGTCAGACGGAATGGTCGAAAGAATGAACAGGACCATAGGAAAATACCTGTCCAAAGTAGTTTCCAGCCACCAAAAAGATTGGGACCAGTACCTTTCCCTATTTGCATTGGCGTATCGATCTGCCATCAATGAGTCCACAGGTGAAACACCTGCGAAAATCCTATTTGGACGCGAAATGAGACTTCCTTGTGACCTGGAATTTGGTTGTCGCCCTGGAGAAGATCTAGCCGGAGAAGACTACGTGATCCGGTTGAGAAAAAGGATGGTTCGAACGAATCTCCAAGTTGCCAGCGACAGAATGAAAAGACGGTACGACACGCAGGCTACAGAAGGCAGTTTCAAAGCAGGGGACAGAGTATGGTTGCACAACCCAACGAGGAGAAAAGGCTTTTCTCCAAAACTACAAAAATCTTGGGATGGTTCATACTTAATCAAGAAGAAGATCAACGACGTCATCTATCGCATAAGTAAGATTCCCAATGGAAAACCGAAAGTAGTCCACCAAAATCGACTAGCGCCATTCGAAGGAGACCATACCATGACAAAGAAGGAGTGAACCATATCCGGGAAGATCCTGACCCTGCCTTCGAAGAATTTATGGGCGCATATGGAGGTACCGGTAAAGCGAGATTTGTAGTTACTACAGAGCAACGACAAGATTTGTTCACGCTCCCGGAAGACTATTCACTGGCACACAGCATCCCAGCAAATACCAAAAATGCACGAGGTTTAGCATTCGTCTTTCGAAAGAAGTTTGGACAATCAGAAAAACTTTCAGAACAGATTCCGACCCCTGGCAAAACACTGAAACTCAAACAAAACTCTCGACACATCTTCTATCTCGTAACAAAGGACGAATTTCAAGATCGATCCACCTACCGGAATGTGTGGGAAGCGCTACGAAGTCTTCGAGACCACGTGCTGGAATCCATCGTGAAGAAACTAGCGATGCCTAAGATAGAGAGCAACCAGTTGGATTGGCGAGTCATTAGGAATATGTGGAAGTGATCTTTGAAGATACCGATGTCCACATTTTAATCTGCAGCTATTCCCCACGTAATCAGTATCCGATGAAGACAGTACCCTGTTATTTCCATACGACCGGAAAGTGTAGGGGATCCAGTTGCCGATTTGAACATCCAGTCCCGGCTACACAAGAGTTCCAGGAGGAACTTACTATTAAGGAGGGGGCAATGTTACGAACTCACTAATTCCGAAGCCGGTCCTGTCACAAACGATGAATGCGATCTTTCTAGAAAGGTTCTTTCGCAGGTAATATCCAGACTGTTCTGGAAATGTACCAGGCCATACAATGGTTTATCGCGAAAGTTCTAGATATTTGAGGGACTAGGTATATATAGCGGGTTTTCGAGTGAATGGGGGAGTTGTTCAGTATACAGTGAATCGGTAAACAGTTTCAGTATACAGTGAGTGAACAGAAAGTGAATATAAATAGTGTTGAAGATAAATTAGGACAATTATAATACCGAGTGTAGATAAATTAATAGACATTAAGTAGTGTGTATATAAATTAAGTTTATTATAGTGTGTGTTTCTTTAATAAATCAATAATAATTAGCCATAGTGAGTGTATAATTTTATCCCACGGTAAAAACAGTTTAAATAAATAAGAAAAACATTACAATATTAATAGTAACATTTTAAATTTAACAACGTTTATGGATGAATTTGTAAATGTAAGAGTAGGGAGCCTTAGCAAACATTATTTGGCGCCAGAGACAAGGTTTGGGTCATATCTGGCAGAAATCTCGCGAAAGCCGTAGGTCATCCGCGTGTTAAATGCTACTGGGAAATCTTACCAAGGAAATGTTTACTTCTGATTATCCGTTTTTAATCACCGGTATTGATGCAGGTCCATTTCAAATTTTAATCTAAGGGGCTGCGGCAATAAGCTCAGAGGATTACGTATGTTTAAATGTATGCGTTGCAATAAATTTTGAGTTGGTGAGCGACCTTTCAGCCGATGCATTTTTGTTGGCATTGACACGTTTTATTTATAAGTCGGGTTAAACCTGCCCAATTGTTTTCGCAATTCGGCAGTTGATTGAAGTGAAACAAGTTTTTGATGAAAATGGAGGAGTACGTTGAGATTTTAGTCCGGCGAATTATATACATTTTGGGTTGACTCTGGGATGCCGTGGTCATGGCAGTGAAGCATCATTCATGACGCATCATGGCATTGCACTAGTGAATAATTCATTGCCAAATAAAAGCGATCCTAAAGTCGCGTCCACTTTCACCTTTATCTAATATGATTTCTTATATCTTGTCCCTTTAACTCCCTCACATTTTGTCGTAGGAGGAACAATGAGCTCGATACTGGAAGCCGACTATCTCCTCTTCAAGAAAATCGCTCTTCCAGATATCAAAAACTAGAGCAGTGGAACATTAGTGAGAAGATGGCATAAACAGTTTATTTCTACGTACTTAAATGTACCACAATCAGAATTGCTACGTTCTACGAAAACTTTGTGCCCAAAAACCAGCTAAAATACTGAATTTTTTTCATTGTCTGTAACAGGTGACAGGTCAACTACCACTTGTATTTTTAAATGATTATTTTGGGTTTGTTATGGATTAGAAAATTAGAAAAAACATAAAATTTTTATTTCAAATAAGTAACAAATATACATCAAATAAAAATGTAATTTGAAGAGCCCTTTGTAAAAGCAAATAACATTATTATTTTTATAAATAACCAACTTCCCTAATTATCAATTAAAACAAATACACACACTGACACAAAATTTGGAGTTTTTATTATTGCAAACAACACTCAAATGAAAACTTCCATATTACTCTCGACTTACTTGCTGAGAAAAAAATAACGGAATTAATTAAAACTTTTTTTAAATTTGTAGGAAAGCTTATCAAGAAAATGAAAAACAAATAAAATATGTTTCGACATAAAATCGAATATTACACATCCACTAAAGATTTTAAATTATCTTCATACATTTTCCAATTTTCGAGTTTTCTCAAAATTTATATCAAAATGCAAACAACAAATATAAAGTTTTGGTTTTAAGAAATTAAATGAATTATTCACTAGCTAAAACACACAAAAACTAGTTCTAGAGTTGCGAGGTAACTTTCAAGTTTTTAAAGAAGAAAACGTATATTATCCTCAACTATTAATCAATTATGTAGTGTGGATAAAGTATATGTCTATTTCCCACTCATATGTCTTCTTCTGCAGCTGGTGTTGGGAATTAATCTTTGTAGGTAATAGCCATCATTATAATATTGTTGAATTATAACTATTATAATGATATTTGTGCAAGAAACAAATTTTGTGTTAGTTAATATTATCATGCAGGTAATTCCCGTAAAAAACAAAGTTTGATGATATACAAAGTGGTTGAACGTGTACATTTCAATTAAAACATTAGTAAGTTGAAGAATTATTGAAAAATATGATTTTTTGCGCTATCGATCTTTTTTTTTTATTTACAGGATCGGTTGTCAGGACGGAAGGTTGTGTTTACTGGTTTCTAAGTCTAACACGTCGGTAAGTGATTTGCTTACCGTTCAGACGTCGGTAAGTAGATTACTTACCGACGTCTTAGCCCTACATACATTTGACTGGTCCTGAATAATATATTACTTGATTCATTACACAAGGAAAATAAGAAGATTTATATTTTTTTAATGAACAGAAACGAACAGAACAATATTAAAAGTAATTAATAGCATAAAACCAGTTTCACCAAAATGCAAATTATATTTTAAACTGATAGTATAAATGTCACTTGACATTTCGTTCATTTCGAAGAAATTTAAATTATTTTATTTGAAATTTATTTTGATACGATTGCGCAAAAAATAGTAAGGCATCTCGAACGTTAAGAGTAATACCGGTCTCCAGCAAAATTGCTGTCGACCGGTAAACAACCCTTACCGTTCATAATACTCAATATACTATAATTGACTATCGATTTTCACACTTTATATATCACTCGAATATGATATAAAGTATAATATAGGAAGAAAACATTCACCTAGTCTAAACAAATTTTTATAATGAAAAATGTTTTTTGGTTTTATATAAATTTGGAAAGTATACAGTCTGCACCCACCCTTCATAATAATTGAATCAATAATATTACTAGTTTTATCGATTAATCACAAATGTATAGTCATTGTTTATATAATGTAGCTAGGGTAGGTACTATTTTGATTAGGTCGTGTTATGAGTTGTTAATAAGTTTAGTTATTTAAACTTCTATAGGGTAAGCTCACCAGTCTTTGCCAGTGTTCCAATGAATGCCAGTTGAATTTGAAACTCCCGCCGATAATCTTGTGTTTATTGTATTTATTGTATCATGCCTCCTTGATATAAAAGCTTATTGGCTTTTACTGGTACCTTTGATGTTCATAGTGTTTGACTGTTGTATTCCTATGGTACTAAACACAGATGTCATCAACAAAAAAGCCGAAATTTCAGTACAACAAGAAGAATATGGAGGAGGCAGTTAATGCCGTGCAGCATGGCATGAGTGCATTTAAGGCTAGCCAGCAATTTAATGTTCCTCGAACTACACTTCGTTATATTGTGAGTGGCAAGTCTACTCTTAAGCCGAGATAAATCTATAATCAACAAATGAAATTTTGTTGTGAAAACCAGTAGAAAATTATTTAATCTTTCGAATTAATTTATGCTGCTAGAAATTTTCCATTATTTCCAGAATGGGTCCGTCGCCTACCCTAGGAGAGGAATTAATTAATGCTGGTAAAAAATCATCAAGGAGATGAACTTGCCCAACAAATTTGGAGTGGGGCGTTCAGGCAAGAAATGGCTAGAGTTGTTTCCGCATAGATATAAAGACATTGCTCAAAGAACGATGGAAATAGAGCGGCTCTAACACCAGAAGCTATTAGAAATTGGTTTAAAGAAGTACGTACCTATCTGGAAGGTTGTAATCTCTTGGATGTAATGAAATGTCCGGATAAGATTTTCAATATGGATGAAAGTGGATTCATGCTTTATCCCAAAGGAGAAAAGGTACTTGGTGTAAAGGGACCGAAAAACTTGTATGAAATCTGCGGCAACGATAAAGAAAACATCACAGTTTTAATTGGAACCTCTGCTGTTGGTGACATTACTCCATCGCTTGTAGTATATGCTGGTAAACGGCTATCGAAAGGTATTACAGAAAACATACCTGATGGGGCTTTGTCCAAATCGGATAAAGAATGGATAACTGGTGACGTTTTTTACGAATACATCGCGAACGATTTCCATCCATGGTTGCAGAAGAAACAAATTTCACGACCAGTTATTCTTTTCTTGGATGACCATCGTTCACACTTAACGTATCATTTGTCTAAGCTAAGTAGTAAAATAGGTATCGTGATAATTGCTCTTAATCCAAACGCGACTCACGTTATTCAACCCCTTGACGTAGCCGTCTTTGGACCGCTCAAGAAGAATTGGTCACAAGAAGCTCATCGCTGGAAGGTTGAGAATAATGCCGTTTCTATAGGCAAATTACAGTTACCATCAGTACTGAATAAGATACAGAAATCTGATTTGGAGAAAACTGTAATTATCGATGGCTTTCGCAAATGTGGGCTGTACCCATTTGACGAAGAAGCAGTAGACTATTCAAAATGCGGAACAAAAGAATCTTCAAAGCTTTTGCCACAAGCTATACAATATTCTGAGAAACATCGATATGTAGAAATGCTCATCGGCGATGAATTAGAGAACCCATTCGCAAATAGGGAATTGGATAGTATTTCCGGAAATCAAGCTTTATACGACATATGGTACAAGGGCAAGCATATCAGTGGTGACAGAGGTGAAGAAAATATGTCGACTCCTTCAAAAATATTTTCAGCATCCTTTTGTGCTCCGAACACCAGCATTGTGGCTCCTCCTCCTATTTTTCCAGATAGACCCATCCCATCACCACCTGCTCCAAAGGGTGAGATCACACCAACCAAGCTGGCAAGGATTTTATCACCATTAACAGGAGGTCAAACTGTTCCCACACCATTCAAGGAAAACCTTTATTGGCCAAGCACTCCCAAAAAGAAAACAAAAATGAGACAAATAAAGTTACCAGCTGTGGTCACATCGGAGAAATGGAGGAAGTATGAGGAAGATCGGCGCAACAAAAAAGTCGAAGCAGAACGTTTGAAGGAGGAGAGAAAATAATTAAGGGAAGAGAAAAAGAATGAAACTGGAAAGAAAAAATCAGTGCAGTTCTAAACCAAAAAAAAATGTAGTCTCTTCAGACTCCTCAGATTCATCGGAAAATGGTCCATTGTTATCTGAAGGAGAAGACTATGATTGGGGTGAGGATAGCAGTGAGTCAGACGATAATGCCGAAAATAGCGCAGAAGAAAGTTTATCAGAAAATAACTACGTTGTAGTAACTTATAATAGTGGTTATTTCCCTGGAATAATTAAAAGAATCATTGACGACAAGTCTGAAATTTCAGCGATGGAGAAAAATGGACTGAACTGGAGATGGCCTGAAAGAGAGGATATACTACTTTACGAAAGGCACGATATCAAAGAAAAAAATTAATTTCCTAGAAAACTAAACTCTTGCGGGTCTTATTACCCATGTTTCAGAAATGAGTCGATATTCAGTATTTTCCATATAAATGTATTTTGTTACCTTTTTAAGAACTTTCTTTATAGAAACCACTTATTTTTGGTATTATTTGTTCACATATCTAAGTATAATCAAAAATAAAAATATGCCATTTACTGCACGCGTGGAAATAGAAAATAAATAGCAAAGAATAGCTATTTGCCTAACTAGTGCGGAAAATGAATTTTTCCGCACGAGTCTGCCGTTCACCGAACGACGCGTAGCGGAGTTCGATGAAGCAGCCGATTATTGATAAAGTAAACATAAAGTAAAATATTGTTAACAATAATAGTTACATGTCAAAATCTAATACCTAATTATTTATATTATAATTTATTGTATAAGTACAATCATTTGCATTACTTAAATTTATAGCAGATGCTAGTTGCTTGTTGAATGGCTGTAATTTTGGAGCTGTTGCTCTTTGTTTCCACACGGTGCGGGAAAATTAATTTTCCACACTAAAATGTGTGTAGAAAATTCAATTTTCCGCCCGCTTGTAGAAAAAAGAAATTTCTTCCTATCGACAAATGCTATGCTCTATGACGTTTTCCTGTAAACTTCGGGCGAGCTCGGGTAGAAGGAAACGAGTACTATCTAACTTGAAAAAATTTTCCTATTTTTATATTCTGTGACGCTTTTGACATTTAGTTCCAGTAATATCATTTATTATTTCCATTTCTGAGTTTGGTTTCGACGTCTTTTCATCCTGCCATTCTATATAGAATGTTTAATTTTTTACCAATATTCAAAAACCAAGAGGATACATTTGTTTCATGACCAAGTATTATTGAACTATTAGAATGTTGTACTCCTTGGTTGCGATGGGTAATCACTTGCTTTGCATAGCGAGGATCGTCGGTTTAATTCCTACCAAAATCGTCTTACTTCAATTTTTTTTAAACTAAATATCATAGTTTGGCAGAATAATATAATAAAAATGATATGTGAGTCAACCAGAAAAGTAGTCTCAAAAAGGCGAAGTAGACGAAAAAATTTTATTACCCAAGTTCATTTAATCATATACCACCCATTTATTTAAAAAAATTACCTGTTCATGTTTAATTAAAAATAATCAATATTCAGAACCTAATCAACATAAACAATGGCAAAACGGGATGAGTATGTATACAAAAACAGATAGAAAGACCTTTGTAGCCGTTTCTATTTCTATCTGCCGAATATTCACACGGAATTACTCGAAAGTCTCCGAATAGAATAAGGAGTAACCTTACAAGAAATTTCCTAGCATAGAAATAAATTTCCTTTCTATTCTGTTACAGAGTTCACGCGCTGGTTCTTAATGTGGCACTTACTAGAAAATAATGGCAATCATTCTTTGATCATTAATATGAGCTAATTCAGCAATTTGAAAATATATGTTTGAAGCAACCGGGATCAATTTAAAAAAGGAAATAGTTTTAGCTGGCAACACTGGTATGTTTACCCTACTCTTTTTGTAGTGCGTGACAGGGCTGATACTGTCATCGATGTAAGCAGTATCGCTTAGCAACATCATTAGCTGCGTTCGTTATTTGCGTCCGATCAATCTTTATAGTCTGAATCGTTCGTTTATTACATCTAGAGGTAGTGGAGGTAAATCTGAACTGTTCGGTAATTCCGCTAAGATAAGTCGGATGTAAATCTGTTTACTCGGAATATTTTGACCGACGAGAAAAATTAATCTGTTTATCTGTCATGGCATGAGGTTATGTTGTAGTCACTCATGTCATTGGATAAATCTTGTACTGTTTGTTGAACATGAATAGCGACCTAAGTGATAGACATAGTCGTAAATAATGAAAAATAAAATCTAAAACACTAAAAGAACGAAAACATCAAATAATCATAGTCCGTAAATGAAGGACACGGACAAATGGGAGGTTAGAAGTTTGTTTATATGTATGATTGGTAGGGCCGTTCGTTAATAGCAATTTGCCAACGAGGTAAAAGAGACATGAGAGAACATAACATCAGCATAAAGAATCATGGACCAAAGTGGCTTCTCAATACTTTTTGTTGTTAGAGAATTGATACCAGATTTTGGTACATTCAAAAATTTTATAACACTATTGCACAACTCAATATCAACTTAAATTTATACTAATACTTATAAATAACCTTTCTAATACTCAAAATCACTATTGTGGCTTTTCAATTTGACACATTTCAGTATATTAAGGTTATCTATGTTGACACAAGAATTGATGACTAATGTCACTAATGTGGCTTCTCAATATGGCGACTTCCGTCGAAAGTTGGTTAAATCACTACCACGCTTAACTTCCCTCTTTTTTATTTTACCTCGTTGCAAATTGCTTAGATTAATCTGTGATCACGTAACCAAAAATCCGTAGCCTCTGCGATGCAAATGACGAGCACAGCTAATGCATTTCTCATGGAGATGTGGAAATGTGTTATTTCTGTGTGAGTAGAGCATGGATGACGATGCGCATGCTTATATGTCAAAATAACGTAACCGACCAAATTGCTCGCGATATCTCTCTATTCTATTAAGCAGTATGAATTATGGCCTTTTGAAGAGTGGTTTTGTGTACGGAACAACCATCACTTAGTACAAATTATGTTGAATTTTATAATGTATATAAATACAAAACAATTAGCATAATTTTGCGGTTAGGTAAGTACAACTGTTAATTATATAATCTCTACGAATTACATTCAGTTGGACATCCAGTTCAGGCTGTTTCTTATGCTAAGTACAATTCAAAATTTTAAAAAAGTTATCAAATGAGTAGATGTGTGAGATGACTGGTTGCAAGTTGTGAGAAGATAAAACAAACAAATACAATCTATGAGCACTTATCTTAAGTAGTTATAAAAAAAATTATATTGAGATTTAGAAAATTATGTAGATATAATTCTAATAATTTTTTTATTGATTAGTTTATATTCTAAAATAAAGAAATTAATTTGAATTCATTTTATATTATACCATAATTATTTTCTTGAAGAGTAGATGGACGCTCTGTATACATCACTTCCTTTTTAATAATAAAACATAAAAATGCGCTAATACAAAGTCAACAAAATATATAAAGATGATGATAGTTCTAAAAAATAGTTTCAAACTCAATTATTTTAAAAATTGGCTATCCCTGCTATCAGAAAACTTAACAAGGTCAGACCAATATTTACAAACGAACATTCCTAAGCAACAAGAACGCGTAGTGCAGATGAAGTGCATAGTATTAGTCTAAGAGCTAGCGTAAAGCTACCTGTATGTATTTGACCAGACCTGGATTTTTGTACATTGAGGCACCCATACCTACCATACATGAGATGAGGAGTCACTAAGCCCAGAGTGGTGGACGCGGCAGGCGCTCACGTGAGACAGGTATTGTTTTTTGGCGAATTTTAAATCCATTTGACCACGTTTGACGTTCGGAAATTTGAAAATGTAATATTATTATTATTGGAAAATAATAATGGCAGACCATTATCACGCGTTTAACATTGTGGCAGACAGTTATGAAAGTGCTGAAAAAAATTGTTTTAGAAAGCAATTGGCCAGATCTGCCATTGATACAGGGTGTTTCATTAGGAAAGGGCCTAAACTCAACTGATGGGGATTACGTTGGTGCTTCCAAAAACCTATATTCAATGTGTCTTCTTCACTTTATAACCGAGATATAGGGTGTTTTATAAATTCATCCTATTCCTCATAGCTTCCGAGTTACCCTGTAGATTATTTTGAAATTTGGTACACGTAATAACTATTACCTAAAAATACCATCAAAAGCATCTACAAAAATATAATGCAGGTCCGGCTTAACAAAAAAATTTCAAAACTCCTAAAAACAACACCCTGTATATAGATTTTTTCCAAATAGCTCTCTATAATTGGAAAGAGTATAAAAAATCGAATCTACTTACATCCTTTTTATTTTTCCGCAGACTATTTTCCTATGCACGATTTGGAGGTTAACAATGGTATCGGAGAGGTTTCTGTTTCATTTTTTAGCTTGAAATGAAATCTAATCAATGCATCTAGAGAAGCATCCTAGAAATTCAATTGAGTTTATATGTTTACAAGTACAGACCACTGAAAAATGTGATTACGGGCCGTACTTAGGACATACTCATTCAATAATTCAATATGTTTCGAACACCCTGTATAAGGTTTAGAAATAATCCAGAGGTTATCAGAAGGTCCGTTCGCAATATTACAAAAAGAGCAAGAAAGTGCTTAGAGCAGAATGGAGGTAATTTTGAGCAATTTTTGTAGGACAATGCTGTTAGAATTTGTTTTCTTGCCGAGTCTACCACTCTGGGCTTAGTGACTCCTCATCTCATGTATGGTAGGTATGGGGGCGTCAATGTACAAAAATCTAGGTCTGGTCAAATACATACAGGTAGCTTTTCACTAGCTCTTAGACTATATGTATTATTGCACCACAAAAATACCAACAGAAAATTGTAGACATAAAATACATGCAACTGGAATGTAAGCTTATATTTCATGTAATATACTCAGCTTCCAGATGATACATCTCAAAAACATATGTGAAAAGTTCCCTCAAAGTACTTTTTATACCAAACAAATTATACATTTTTGCCAGTTTTTGAGGAGGAAAAGTTGTAGTATCAATTAAGACTTCTTAAATTAATTAAATTTGTGGTCAATTGAAATAATCGGTTTGTTTCAAAGGTAAATACTATTTTTTTTAAATCTATCCCAAGTCTACAACAACAATGTTGTCATCCTTGCGAGAATGCTAAAAATATTAAGTTTTGAAATTAGATTATATAACTAATTATTTACGCGGAATGAAAATACTGTTTTTTCATTTGCAAAGATGATCAACCAGTAGTGTGAAAATTTAGAAAAACTTCCAAATGGAAAGGTACCTGGGGAAAGGTTTAGGGATGAATAATTAAACGAATTATTATAACTTATTATCGTCTAGCAATAAAATAAGGGGGAATAGTGTTAAACAAGTACAGAAAAGCTATAAAATTCAGAAAAAAAAGAATATAGAGAAGACAGAACAAGCATATGATAAAACCTTCTGTGAGGTATGCATTTTTTTCAAAGGTATACTTATTTCAGAAAATTAACCCAATTAATAGGGGACTGGCATCATCAGTACTGATTATCAATCAATTTCTACATTTTGAAGCATTACTAGGTTTCAAAATGTAGCTAACTGGTTCCATAAAAACAGGAACATTTTTGTAATATGGAAAAATAATGGTTTATATCTGAAGGTAGCCTTAATGTTTTTGATGCACAAAGTATCCCAGGTTAACATTGGTGGTATAGTTCTTTCCTGAAGCTTGGGTACCTATACAAATATAAAAGATTCTCTTTTAAAAATACTATTACCGAGCGAATTGATTATCTTGAAATTACATAATACAATAGCTAAAAATAATTGAAGGATAACCAAAATAAATATAATACTGAGGGAACATTTATTTTCATTATTATTTAATATAATACAAGATCTAGCTATTAAATACCGAGACTGCGCGCGCAGAAGGTGCTCCAGAGGAGTAGGGGGAGCCCAATGCAGTGTTCAATATCTGAGAATGTCTACTATTTCAGTACAAAAATACGCTTTCGTTGTGTAGTAGTATTTCTTCTAGAGATTAGAAACGAAAGTGTTTGGCACGCCATCGGGCTCAGGTAGGTCTGTATAATAGTATATTATTCAAGGAGTGCAGAATAATGGCTATTATTCACGCGGAAGTTTCCAAAACGAGCGAGCGCAGCGAGTTAGTTTTGGAAACATCCAAGTGAATAATAGCCATTCTACACAAGTAAAAGACTATACTTTCTCCACGACTTAAAAAAAACAGCGAGGATCAAACCCCGATTGTTCGCGCCAAAGTCAACCATTTCTACCACTAGGCTATACAGAATATTTGTTTATAAATATATAAAGAGCAAATATATACATAACTTATATTTTCAATCGAAACTTTTACATTTACCTATAAATGAAATTAATTTCGGGAGGCGCACATATTAAATCTTCACTATCGCTACTGTTGTCTATTTTTTTTTCTCTATATAATACGTAAAATTATGATTATATAATTATTTTGACGTTCCAAACGACGCGCTGTCAGAAGCGATTTACGTTACTAGGTATTTGACGTTTCAAAAGAGACGATTTGATTTATTCATTTTAATTCATTTTAGCGTGAATTCTGATAGTAATAGGATGTGATTGGCTAAAGAGAGTGAATTCTTTTTCATTATTCAATGGTGTGAAGAATTTATATCATTACGCAGCTTAATATGTGAAAATAATTTTATTTTTTAGTCGTGGAGAAACATTTTTATACGAATAATATGTTAACAGTTGTCAAGTGGTCAAACGAATTTGTAGGCGAAACGAAGGCGTAGCAAGATGCGTAATGCTAGAGAACACAATCCTGATGACAAGAAAAAAGCTTGATTTGAAAATTGAATACCTTAAACTTAAAAATTACAGTACCTAATGAGAAATTTGAAAGTTGGAAACTGCACTACATCTACCAAAAATATGAATTTACGAAATGTTTTGCTGTTGAAAACATTTGTTTTGGTAAGTACCAACGTTCCACATACAATTTTATTTCGTTTACGGCAGTAATAACTTCGTGAACACTTCTACAGACGGTCATTTTTGTTTGTTTACGGATTACTGGACGTATATCTTGAAGAAGAGTTTCACAATGTTCTTTAATGATGTCCTCGATACTTTGGTTTGCGAATCTCGTCTCAAGACCATACTTTAATATTTCCTTGAGAAACAAGACGAGACTTTTAAAAGTCTCGAATCTCACATCTTGACAAACCTTTTATTAAGGAGCTACAAACCCTTATATCGCAATTGAATGTAGAAGACTGCCACTTGGATTCAAAATTAAAGCTTATTTCATTTCATTTAGACAGGAAGCACGAAAATTTCGCGTGACATGAGGAGAGGAGACGAGACGAGATTTTTCGTCGGCATCACTACTGTTCTCGATTGAGTCTTAACCTTTCCACAAATCACTAATCTGTCAGTGTGAAATAGTTCATTCTTTCCTGATCCCCATTCATCACAGGAGCATTTTCGTTGTCACTTTCAGAATCACTTGATCACATATCAACATTAAAATTATACGTTCACGGTAAGCACTTCGATATACTGAATCTCACGCAACGTGTAAGATTGGTAAATTTTTTTCTCCGCGACTAAATAATAACGCACAAAGTATTTTTACATATTTAGCTGCATAATGATATACATTCTTCACGCCAGTGAATAATGAAAAATAATTCACTCTCGTTAGCCAATCACATTCCATTATTATCAGAATTCACGCTAAAATTAATTAAAATTAATAAATCAAATCGTCTCTTTCAAAACGTCAAACACCTAATAACGCAAATCGCTTCTGACAGCGCGTCGTTTGAAACGTCAAAATAATTATATAATCATAATTTTACGTATTATATAACAAAAATGGACAACAATAGCGATAGTAAGGATTTAATATGTACGCCTCCCGAAATTAATTTCATTTGTAAATGTAAGGGCTTCGATTAAAAATAGTTTTAAAAATAAATATGCTCTATAGCCTAGTGGTAGGAATGGTTGACTCTGGCGCGGACGATCAGGATTTGATCCTCATTGGAAGTTTTTTTTTAGTTTTGGAGAAAGTATAGTCTTTTCCTAGTGTAGAATTGCTATTATTCACTTGGATATTTCCAAAATTCCACGATGCGCTCGCTCATCCGCGTGGATAATAGCCATCATTCTGCACTCGTTGAAGAATATACTATTACCATTGTTATCAATTCTTCAACACAACTGTACAAGTGTGATCGTTATGTTATGGAAATAAACTACAACTGTACAGTGAGTTCAATAATTACAAGTGCCTCGCCAGTTACTACAAGTTACTTTGTGTTACAGAATATTTACACGTGTTGGACTTGTGTTATAGTCCCCAGGACGACCTGTCGCTCTTTCAACTTCGGAAACAGTGGTCAAAATCAATGAAATTGTGCGCGGATATCGTCGTATAAGCTTTCGTGCAATTTCTGAGACTGTAAACACCAATAAGGAAAGAGTCAAGAAAATTGTACATGACGAATTGAACGTGAAGGAAGTCTGTGCGAAGTAGGTCCCAAAAAATCTCTCCCCCCCTGACCAAAAGCTCGTCCGTCAACAGATCTAGTCAGATTTTTTTTTGATGTTAGATGCAGAGCCTAAATTGATGGAAAGCATCATCACTTGCGATGAAACCTGAATATTCCAATGCGGTTTTGAAACTAAGCGGCAATTCATACATTGGAAAACTCCTGCATCCAACAAAGATGTTGAAATTAAAATTCAAAGCCTTGTTAATCGTTTTTTGCTATTAACAGCATCGTAAAGACTGAATGGATTTCAGACTGTAAACCAATTTACTAATTTAAAGTTTTGGCAACACTGCGAGAGCGAGTTCGTGAAAAACGGCTGGAGTTATGGAAACACAAGTCGTGGATCTTGCAAACGGACAGGAGGACAATTCTTGACATCAATCTCTATTGAGCGATTACGCAGCATAACGAGCAGTTGTTAGCGAAGTCTCTACTACTATTCTTGAAATGATTTGCCAGAGAACTTCGTTTAACGAAACGAAAAATTTGTCTACCCTCTAAATAAAGCGTTTGCGCTTACCAACACTGTCAAATTATTCCAATTTTACAGAATTTAATAGAAAAAACGAATATAACTCTGTGTGGCAGGGAGGGAGAATATTGAATGGGAGCATTCGAGTGTTGTGTAATTTTCAGAACAAAATTTTTTTTAATAAGCAGTCTCGTTATTGAATAACAACATTCCGTATACTGAAAAAAAAATTAAGGAATCATTCATAACAGAAAATAAAACAATACATAATATTACCCTAAATAATTCAATAAGGTTTTGAATTATCCATTATTTAAATAACACAAAGATAGAAATTTTTCTTTACTATTGATTTTTTTCTTGCAATTTGACAAATTGTTAATTCAATTGTCACTGTATAAATATTAGACATTTGAAACATCTTTTGTATTTTTTGGATATACCTATACAGTAGGAGGAAGGAACTCTGGTCAGATGGAAGTGAAACATGTGCCATAATTGACTATGTGTTAAAAAGAAACATGTATATTTGATAGGATAGCGAGTATACCAGCACCGAGACCAATGCTTAGTTTGACGGGAGAATCATGAAGCAGTCAAGATCAATGCTCTCCTATTAAACCAAACCACAATCCTACCAAATATACTTGTTACTATTTACAAATTGTCTCTCACGGTAGGTACATGTTAAACTCACATTTTACCAGACTTCTTTCCTTGTACTGCATAGTTGTTGTGGATGAAGTATAGTATTCAACACAGGTGTATGTTAATAGATGTTACTACCCTCGCCTGTGGGTCATATTGCAATTTCATATTTGTGGGTAAATATATAATTGTTGAATATTATACCATTACTTAGTATGTACATTTGTGACACATTGGTTTCCCTCTAAAAACTCATTGCATGTAAGTTATGTGTACATTATATAGCTTTTATAGAATCACAATAACACACACCTGATGGTCATCAGAATGGCCATTCTTTTCACTAATCATTGTGTTTTCAGTTCTTTACCAATGCTATAAGTTACAATTTTGTTCCAATCAATCTTTGTCCTGGTAACAGGTAGAAGTCTTCTTAGAGCCTTAAAAGTAGTATCTGACATGGTTTGGTAGTTTTCAGAAATCGCTGTTTGATAAAGATTTTCTGCAGTTTCTATAACTTGTATGATTTCTTTAGCAGTTTGTGCTTCAGATGAAACAGGAATGTTCTCTTTAATTTCCTTGGTACTTACTAGTTGTACATTACCCTGTATAGAAAGTAATTATATTTAGTGCTGCATTTAATGTGTTAATTAAAACATTTACTTTTATCACATCAACTCAAAATATCAGTTAACAATGTTGGGTCTGAAAGTGTTGGCGATCAAGTGTACTGTTCGTCGGAAATTTCATCTGCACTAAAACGTTATTTTCAATAATTAATAAGATAGAAGTGATCGTCACACTAGCAGAAAACCTAAAAAAAATTATTTAAATTCCGACAAAAAGAACACCTTATCGCTATAAGTTTCTAATCCGAAAGTGGTAAACTAAGAGCGGCTCGACTATAACTGTTCATAGCTATGTTTTAGATTCCAATTCCAATTTCATTGATGAAAAAAATTACTGGTTATGAAATTATTGAATGTTGTTAAAATACGACAATGTGAAAGAATAAATTAGTTTTATCTAATATACTAAAAGGAAAAAAGCGTATGCCAACCTATAAAAATATATTATAAATTATCAATTGATAGACTGCATTCTATATTTCCTAACGTAGAAGTTATTTTAAGAATATTTTCGAAAATTCCCACCCAATACAAGCGATGGATGATTCTGTATCTAAAATGATGAGGATTAATTTTCTGAATTCACTGGTCAATTACATTTGATGAAACAAAAATAGGAGATCGTAAAAAAACTACCTCCTTGCCTTTTAGAAATCAGGAATCCTGCAACATTCATGCATCTCAGAAACTATTTACCGAATTGCAAACTCGCATACGAGAAGCTGCTGAAAATTATTTTCACTTCTAGATGGCGTAATTCACAACCTCATAAAAACATCATTTTTCTATAATAAATATACCTGCCGTTATAGTACCACAAAATAAATATTCAGAATAACTAGATCACTTTACGTAAGTTTGCTCCAGTACTTTTTCCTCTATCTTGTGAAATAATTGGTAGGTGTGAGTGGGAAAGCTGACTCAATAAAACTATTATAACTTTTGTTCCGCTTTCTGGATTTTGACAAACTTAACATGGAATCAAAGCCTGATAAAATATTATCATTGTTTAGTGAATCTAACAGCCAGAAAGCATTAGTTCTTTCAGACCATGATTACCATAATTAATCACTACCAGTGCAAAATGCATTTATTTTTATTTGTGGATATTTAATAAAAAAGCTTTTAAAGACCATACAAGTGAAATATTTGTGGAATTTTCAAAAATCGTTACAACTACACATTCAGCTCATCTATAAACTTACAGGTTTAAGTTATGATAAAAACATTTTTGGTGGATTGAGAGCATCCCCAGAACGATTTGTGGAGCATGTGTACACAGTTTGAAAGTATTTCCACCAAGAAGCCAATCTCCAATACATTTTTTAAGTAATATGAAAAATATTTATTTCGAACATCCATGCTCTTCATTTCCTTTGATATATATTCTCAGATTGTTTATTATGCTGAAAATAAGTTACACATTAAAATATTCTAATAGAGAATTTAAAATTAAGAAAAAAGATAAGAAAATGAAGCATAAAATGATCATTTTATCACATTTGTGATATGTACATTAGTCATTTTATCATTGATGTTTCATCTATTTTTGTTTCATTAGTTGGATTCTTTCTTTTGAACACTTTTTTCAATTTTTAAATTGTTTTAGCAATAATTAAGAGAGTAGAATATTTTTAATTTAATGAATAATTTGATGACATATTCCATTGGAAATAATTCACATGGATGTTTGAAGTCTATTTGTTTCATATCCTAGAATTGTATGGGAAATATGTTTTTCTGTTGAAATATTCTCAAATGTTTTATTTATATATTATATTCCACGAATTAAACCTCCAAAGGTACTACTATTGTAGGCTCTAAATGACCAATATTTAAATCCGCTACTTCACGATACGAACTAATGCAGTTATTACAACTATGAAAATTCATAATTTTTTCATTAAATATTCACATGCCTGTCTTCAAATGTGCCGGAAATATTAAGTGTTTCCAGATTTGTTACAAAAATTAATATTAAAACAAGAAAATTATTTCATTTCGCAAATTCGTTACATTACACTAAAAACTTGATAAGTTATACTCATTATATC
Organism: Galerucella tenella; assembly: GCA_910591685.1. Classification (NCBI taxonomy): domain Eukaryota; kingdom Metazoa; phylum Arthropoda; class Insecta; order Coleoptera; family Chrysomelidae; genus Galerucella; species Galerucella tenella. Next base: position 22,962 of record CAJUYH010004318.1, read on the forward strand.
TTGATCATGTACCTAAATCAAAAACAAAACATTACTGTCAATGTAGGAAATGTTCAAAATGCTAGCCGCGAACGTCTTGGCAACATACTAATCTGGTATAGAAATTTCTTCTAACGTCCCACATCTGATGTAATTGCAAGCGTGATTCGTATTTTTAAGTCATCCAAGTTGAGGGAGCTTAGTTTTGTATAAAATACTTTTGACGTATCCTCACAAAAAATAGTCTAATGGCGTCAAATCATTAAAATGTTGGTTCAGGTACTGCTGGACATTGATTTGGTAATGGGGGTGCTTCATATTGCTGACACCATATAGTATTGACAGGAACTTGTGGATTTGCTGGATCAGGATATAAGTTTGTCCTAGTTGGCACGACATTCTATTGGAGCAATTCTAAATATTTATCTCAGCAACATAATATGTTCTAGTACAGAGTTCTCTTACTGGAAATTTCAGTGCTGAAATAGTTCAGGCGAAACCAGAAGGCAAGTGAAAAAATACTGTATCTTTGGAAGAACTGAGTAACAAGAAAATGCGACCTGGTTTCACGGACATTTCATCTTCCGAAAGTTCTCGAACTGATTCAGATATTTGGATTGTACCCTCTTCGACGGAAGTACCAATTCTAATAAAGCAGAAGTTCACATTGAATCATGGAATTTAAAAAAAAACTTGAAAATAGATCAATTCATGTTATTGAAAAAAATTCAAAACTCTATTTGGGAGTTTCAAGTGATTCCTTCTTATTGTGGAAATATTGTCTAGAGTATGTGAAATGACATACAGGTTGCGAAAAAGCTTATCGAACCGTGCTCATTACACAAGTACGATAAGGAAAATATGAGAAAAACAGCTTGAAAGAGAGAAAGAATAATTGTGCGCGCGCATCGAGGCGTGTACTTAGTTCCAGAGGCTGGCCGAATGTTGATTGCCCTACTATTTCAACCGCTGTTGTCAAATGCGCAGATTAATTTATACAAATGATATTTTTGTCTCGTTATCGTTGACTGTTTTTCGAAGTCATGCACAGTAGGTAAAACTAAACACTTCCATCCGGCAACATTGTCCGTCACAGAGAGAATTCACATTTAAACTGCTATTCCTAGGTCTTTTCGCTACAAACGTTGATCACGTTGAAAGCGCATGCCATTGTATTTGAAAATAAAACATTTACAATATGCCTTCATTAACATACTTAACCTACGAAAAAGTGCAAATTATAAGATTTGAGGTCATTCGGCTGATGCCATCGTTAATTTGTTTATTGTGGCATTTGAAAATCGCCCAATTCCTTCAAAGTCAACAAATGTGAAAATAATTAGTAATTTCGAGAAATATGGATGTGTTTCATACTGTAGAAAATGCCAAGCTTCGGAAGATCCAATCAAACGTCCAATAAACGATGAAAGGCAAACTAGAGAATTGAGCAGTTGAAACATGACCATCTTCTTCAAGACAAATTGCTGAAGAGGTCAACATGGATAAGAGAACTGTGCAGAATATTCTAAAACGGAACGGGTACCATTGTTACAAGATTCGGACAACACAGGAAATATTTTCCGAGGACAATATCAGACGAATGAATTTCTGTGAGGAGATGATGGAACGTTAAAATGCTGACGAGAACTTTTTAAAAATATTTTATTTACGGATGAGTCAACTTTTTCATTACATCAAAAACACAATACATCCGTCACAAGATATTGATCTCAGAAAAATAAAGGTCTAAGCATTTCAATCCGAACACAGTATCCGCAGAAGCTAAATGTTTGGACGGGTTTTTTAGCTGACCACATTATAGGTCCTTTTTTTATTGAATGGAACTTAAATTCCGCCAAGTATTTAGACTTATTACAAAATCAAGTAATTCCTGCAGTTCTCCTTATACCCGATGTTGATCTCAACAGAATTTGGTTTCAACAAGATGGTTGTCCAGTCCATAATTCAAGGATCATAATTTAAGGTTTACATTACCCGAAAGAATCATTGTTACTAATGGTACAATTAAATGGCCTCCAAGATCACCTGAACTAGCTCCAAATGATTTTTTTCGTTGGGGATTTTTAAAAAGTAGCATTTACAAACATGCATTGAAAGAGCTAATAATTTAAATTTGTGCCAGCATTACACCAAATACCTAATCTTAGAGATGAGATCAAATCTTTATCACAGATTTGATTATTCTCTGGCACAGCAAGGTGGTTTATTTGAGCACTTAATTCACTAAAATTACGTTTACCCGTAGAATGGATTTTTATTTCAATTTTTTCAGGAAGATTATAGTATATGTTTAAATAGGTGTAGGTACCTACCTACTTATTTTATTTTTTCAATTCAATTTATTAATGGAAGGGATTTTTAGTTTATTCGTTATGGTTCTCTCAAGAAATACTGTTTTATTTTCAAGTTACAATTGCTAAAATAATATCCTATTGTAGCTAGAAATTAATTGTCAACTTGGTCAGAAACGATCAAGTTGACAAAAATGAATTTTAAGATGTACAGGTTACGTAATAACGATTGTAATTTTTCATTTCTTCAACACCCTCACTCCTTCCATGTTGGGAACATACTGAATACCACCAACTATTGTGCATGACTTCGAAAAAAATTCAACGATAACGAGACAAAAATATCATTTGTACAAATTAATCTGCGCTTCTGACAACAGCGGTTAAAATAGTGGGGCAATCAACATTCGGCCAGCCTCTGGAACTAAGTACACGCCTCGATGCGCGCGCATAATTATTCTTTCTCTTTTAAGCTGTTTTTCTCATATTTTCCTTGTCGTAATTGTGTAATCAGTACGGTTCGATAAGCTTTTTCGCAATGTATATGTAACATTGAAGAAAATTAAACTCTATCTACAATACACTGTTTTAGCAAACGATTTTTGTTAATCGCCTTAAATGATATGTATAATTATCCAAAAGACGCTACCGTGGTTAGCAAGTTACCTAAAATTATTTATTTGATGGAAAAATCGTGGAAAAATAACGATGATATTCAAAAACACCTTGCCAGTCCATATCGGCACAGATACAAGCGCGTGCAATGTATCATAGACTGTTTTGAAGTGTCTATACAAAAGCCAAGTGATCCAATTTTACAATCGCTTACATGGTCTGAGTACAAACACTGCAGCACTTTGACGTTTCTAGTATCATGTGCACCGGATGGTTTGATATCATTTGTTTCGAATGGATACGGAGGGCGAATTACGGATAAAATGATAGAAGAATCTGGATTTCTGAAAAAAGTGAATCCTGGGTTTTAAGTTATTTCAGATCGCGGATTTAAGCAGCTTGAAGAGCAGCTAACAACAATAGGGTCTAAGTTAATAAGACCACCGTCTGTAATAACATTAGGAAAGAACACGAAGTCTGAAGTTAGAGAAGTAAGTTTACGAATTCATGTAGAGCGTGTGATATCAAGAATTAGAGAATTCGCTATTTTTCAATCCAATGCACAGACCCACAACTTGTTAAATATCTGATATCTCTTGGTGCATCTTAAGAGTGGTTTTGATAAATATTTAATATTCTTCAATAAAATAATTAAATCTTTCATATTTGCTGATATAATTTTATTAGACATACCATATAAATGCGTATACAGGTTGTCCAGAAACTCTCCTGCCAAACTACAGTTATAGTGTAACTACTGTTAATGTGATGACCTATATTTGTAATCCCTTTGAAGGAAAAAGCCGCCCAATGACGTGCATACATTATTTTTATAAATTTGAATATTGTGAAATAATGTTTTTCAAATGTATTTCAAATTAATATAGAGGATAAAAATTAACCTGTATAAAATTTGTAATACAATTTTCTGTAAATAATCACGGTACCCTTTTATTTCGCGCAAATACTCCTGTCTAAGTTCAACGATACGCCGAGATCCATTATTACCATTCGATTATCTAAATTCTTATATTTTAATCCACAATTCAATAAAACCGCGCGCAGTGTTTCTAAACATTGATAATTATAATCGGGAATATCCCGCAATTTATCACGAATCAGTTCTAAAGTTGGTACTATATTGTCCTTGTAAAACCCGTAAACAATCCGTTTAATAACATGTTTCGTATCATTTGTCAACATTACTCAGTTTTTGATTTGTTCGTTTTCGCTTTAAAGAATGATCCGTAACAGTGCCTAGTTTTTTTTATTCTGTTATTTAACGTCGTAGCTAAGGGCCTACGATGGTTGATACTTCCCCTTCTGAGTAAAAGCAAATCCTTTTGAGCATGCATAGAAAAAGTCAAAATATAGAGATTTAAGAACAGACCCACCTCGAAATCTTGTGCATGCACCCCCACCACCTTCTCAAAGGGGAGATACGCGCGGCCTCATGTTTTATTTTTTTTCTCGAAAACGGTAAGACATAGAAACTTCTAGTTTTCGCCATTCGAAAGGTGATTAAATTCTACACTTCCCGGTTATTTTTCTATTTTTAAATAATGCTTCATTTTTTCGTTATTCAGAAAAATGTGGTAGCAGACTGTTTTGCTAAGTAAGTTTTTCGGGTATTACTCGAAAATGGACCATAATACGAAAATTTTATAAGAATACAAAATTGAAGATCACACAATTTCCTATCGAACGGTATATAATAAGTTGGGATTGTAAGTGCAAGACATAGAAACATCTGGTTTGCGCAATTAGAAAAGTGATTAAATTTTACATTTCCCGGTTATTCTAATATTTTTTGATAATGAAAATATTCCAAACAAGAAGGATCAATAAAACTCAAAGTCCAAACCACAAATTTTAATATTG
>CAJUYH010004319.1:0-11008 GCA_910591685.1 Galerucella tenella
AATGTAGAATTAAGGTACAGTGTAGGAATTTATGGGAAATTCCTACAGTCCTGTCTTCATAAATTAAAATTTAAGCGGTGAAGTGTATCTGGAGATGTTACAAAATGCAATTGAGCCGTTAATTCTTGAAATTCTGGAAGATAATCCAGATGAATTCGGCCATCTGGAAATAACATTTCAACAAGATGGTGCTCCTGCACATTATTATGGTGCAGTAAGACGTTACCTGGATGAAGAATATCGAGGTAGATTGATCGGCCGGCGAGGTCCTATAGAATGGCTACCTCGGTCACCAGATCTGACACCATTAGATTTTTTTCTATGGGGGTACTTGAAATCCAAGGTTTATACTATGGCACCAGATAGCATTGGCGTTTTGAAAGGAAGAATTATTGAAGAATGCAATGCAATTTCAGCTGACACATTCGAACGAGTACGACAAGAGTTTACTAATAGGATGTATTACTGTCAGGAAGTAGACGGAGCACATTACAAACACTTGCTATAAGAATCCATTGTTGATATTTGATTAGTTAAATTTAAAAAAATAATTTCAATGATTTTGGTATTTATTTAATTTATCCGTCAAAATTAGTTTAAGCCCAACCAAAATTAATATGGCTATGTAGCCAATGTCATTGCCTTTCAAACGAGATATCACTTGCCATCATAAAATTATTGGCCAGAGTGGCACTGTGACGTCATCTATTACTATTACGTCACCTGTTACCATTCGTAGAGAAGTTTACAACACCCTCCAAATTTTATTAATGTGAGTGCAACCGTTCAAAAGATACGAGGGGGGAAGGGGACTTTTGAATAGCACTGTATAGTGCGGGTTCAAAGGTCACTAACCATATGTATTAAATCAGAAGACACAGAGGTTACCAAAATGTGAGATTACAAATATACCGGAAAATTGCTTCTTATTATATTTATATTGTCAAAGTGACATAACTGACATTTAAATAAAAACTTCGCTGGTAAAAAAAATTTTAGGATCGCTGAAAACTAAATACAATCCTTTTTTCGCCCGTCGAAATTTTCCTATTGTCTTATTTATCTTACGGATTTTATTTGGAAGTTATGATTAAACGCAATAATAGAAAACAAAAACGGTTAGTATGTCTTTGTTGAATCGTATGACCCGCATGATAAGACTGCATTTGACTTCCTCTTTCCTCTTCCAATCGAACCCGATTGCAGCGCTACCTACCGGGACCAATTCTGAATCAGAACCATTCTCGAATCTACTTGAATACACAAGAAATTTCATCTAAATCGGTGCAGCCACTTAGGAGGAGCTCAAGACAAAACAACGCTAGTCGGGTCATCAAGTTTATGCAAATAAATACATTTAATTGTTGAATAACAAAGTCCGATCTTTTTAAAATGTCGTCTCCCATTTATTTCGTCACAAACCTTCAACTTTAGAATTTCCGTACTCAACTTTGTAAACTCCTCAACTATCCAAGTGCCAGGTGGGTTTATAATTAACTCTAACTCCACACCGCACTAATCTAACTCTTCATCCTACTAATCAACCTCCGAAACAGACCTACGCGAGAACCAGAGAGACGTTTTGCGAGATAAAACGTTCTCTCGCTTTGAAGGTGAATTTTGACACACTTTTTTTTTCAAATTCAGAGGCGTTCCACGAAGAAAATAATTATTCTAACGCTTTATAAGTTTTCGAAAAATATTTTTTATTATTTCATTGACTTTGTCTAGGCATTCCCACACCATTTTGGAACTGATTACACAAGAGCTCAGAGCTTTAATGGCTGTTTGACTATCCGACATTATGATAATCCTTTGTCTTCTGTATCCTTTATAAATATTGAGCTGGGCGCACTTTCTTATGGCGTGGATTTCCGCTTGAAAGATACTTGGGGTTTTCCCAAGCTTTCAGAGTGTTTGGTTCCTGGCCCGAACACTCCTATCCCAGTTCCTTCTATTGCTTTTGAGCCGTCTGTGTATCACTGAATGGCATTCTTTCCAAGTCTGGTAATGGTATTTTACTAGAAATTCCTCCAGCACTGTTGTAAAATGAAAAGGAAAACGTTTGTGAATAAAATTCAAGTAGACGTTGAAATAAAGGCACTGATGAATGACTCATATTAACGTTTAAAGGGCAACTGCAGCATCTTGAGAGTTACACCAACAGCGCGGTGTATTTTAAGGTTAGAAATTGTAACCGTAAACATTGTTAATGTTATTCTTAGTGACAAAACAATGTTGATAAATGTAAAAATGTCTAAAAAGTAAATTTATCAAAATCTCGACTTTTATTAGTAAAAATCCCGCTTTGAGTGACTTGATCGATGCTCGGGGGTTATTGTGAAACTGTCCAGATTGAAACTAACTGCTTTTTCGAGTCGGTTTCATCTCCGACCGTCTCTAAAACAATGAAAATAAATGATTCGCGAAATGGGTGAGCTTATCGAACTTTAACTGGCATTATTTGAATAACGTAAGTATATATCGCTTGGAAATATATTTATTCACCTAACGACGTTGAAGACCAATAAAAACTTTTACGATTAATATAAATCATGGAATAATTAGGAATATTTTCAAACAAGAACTAATATTATGCAGTAAATTGTAAGCGATGTTGCCAGAGTGCTGATATTTAATTGAATATTGGATTTATGTTGAAAAGTTACTATAGTCAAATGCAGTCTTAACATGAAGGTCGTACGATTCAACAAAGACATACTCACCGTTTTTGTTTTCTTTTATTGCGTTAAATAACTTCCAAATAAAATCCGTGAGATGAATAAGACAGACTTATGCAATTTTGACTGGAGAAAAAAGGTTAGAGGAAAATCAACCAAATATGGAATAGTATCCTAATATGGAATACCTTCATTTCTCTAAGACTATAAGTATGATACGCAACACTCGACCATCTTCTGTTTCATTCGGTCTACTAACTATCGCACCCACACCATCGAGTCAGTTGCGCGAATGCTTCACGTGTGGCAGGCTTGTTTTGTTTTGTTGTCGTGCAGAAAATTTTAAAGGTAAGTAATTAACGAGTATTACCAGGTGTTATGTTTGCTTACGTAAGTGTTATACTATTTAGTATATCGGTATTATGTTTATTTCACCATTTTGTGATCTTTTGTCATAAAAATATTGTGACTTTAAAAAATATTTAGAAGAGTTTGAACTAGTATAAAAATTCAAATATGGACAGTCGTCGGTGTCTAATTATGGAATATTAAATTAAATGCTTGATGTGTGGGCTCTGGGCACATTATGATTGTGCTGGTCTAGAGTTTGATACTTGGATCTGTAACTTTTGCAAATAATTATGTAACTTCTTTCATTTATCACAATATATTATATTTATTTAATTGATCTCAAAGATATTAATGTCCATTTTTGTTATTGTTATGTTGATTTATGCTTATATTCCATATATGGATACCTATTGTAACGCGACAAATCGATGTCTAAAATTTTAGGGCTCGCGGCTAGACTCAAGTGGAGACGGGAGGGGTCCGTTCTCGAATTAAGCTAAAATTATTTCGAAGTTTAAATGGGCGCCAGTTAAATTGACCCCAAGCACCTAACCGTAGTTATACTGGCCACCAATTTAACAAAAGGCCAGTAAAAAGTCGTATCAAGACAAAAAAAACAAAGTCTCACTAATCTTAAAGTTAATTTAATTTCATGCCCAAAATTTCTGTATAATTTATTGATTACAGTGAGGAGATTCTTTTTACCAATAAAGAGTTAAAAAAACGTAAATGGGAATCATTAAAGCAAACACTAATGATAGGATATTAACACCATACTACAAATCACACATTTAAGTAAAGGTTTACCTTGCGGAACTCTAAGGGTTTAACACTACTACTGTTACAACAATAACCTCTCGTCATTAAGACAGTAAGGGGCAAACGTAGGCAGGTAATATATTTATAACTGTGGCGTTGCTTGAGCTCAGGCAAAAACCCTTATGCAGAAAATAATAATTATGATTATGAAAATAATAATAATGATTATGATTATGAAAGTAATAAAATCCGATACCCTAGTATCCCGCTCACATAATATAAGTTACTGAGTAACAAAAAAAAAATAATAGATATCTAGTTAAGCAAAACTAAGAAAATTTACTATAAATTTACGTCAAGTAAGCCGATATTCTACTTAATTACTAAATGTCATTAAATTCCGGAGCAAATACAATGCCAATTATTAAATAAAAAAAACGAAAATAAAGAATTCAACAAAAAATACAAAAACTTGCGTGTTCCCAGCGGTGATTGATCGACTCTTCCGGCGGCAGAAGCACTGGTGTACTGCTCCAGGAGTTCTATCTTTATAGCAGCAAAAACAGACGATCGGTTCGCTCGGTGTACTGCTTCAGGGAACATAGATGTAGCCAAAAATGCAGACGAACAGCTGCATATGATGAAGAAGAAAACCACCAAGGAGAACGATCGAACAGAAGGAATTCAGTACCAATTCAATATCCAACATAAAAACCCTATAAATATAAATAAAATGATTTCTGTAACAGAAGTATAACAAATTGTTATTTCTATTTAAATGACTTCATAAAATAACCTGTTTAACAATAGTAACGATTTATTAAAGAGAACAAAATTCAATTGACGCATAATTAATTATATCAATACTTGTTTAAAAGAAATAATAAATGCCACTAATAATATATTTAACTTCGACGATATTTATCAGATTTGGCAACTATTGTGATCAATAAACAAAAACCAGACCAAAATTAAGCCTACCAAAAAAACTAGAGGTGGGAATACCTTTTCAGAAAAATCGTGTACAATAAAACGAAAAATATTAAAAAAAAAATAATTTTAAATTACTTACCCTGGCCAAGGGGCTTTTGGGTTGATGTATCTACTGGTGGAATCTAGTTTGGCGCTGTTAGCAAGCAGTATTCATCTATATTCTTCCTAGAACGAAGAATTCCCAAATAAGATACGTTACAATATAACAAATGTATGAGAATAACTATATTTACAATATGAAACAGCCGTTACTCTTGAAAAAAAATGTGATTCTATTAATAACTTAGTATTTCGCAATATATTTAAGGGAAACGTGAAGTAACAGGAAGAAATAATCGTAAAGTACATACCTGTCGGTGTAAAACGCAGCGCTTAGAAGACACTTTGCACGTGTCGTGTAAAAATCCTTTGTTTCAATCAATAACTTTGGGAAATAACCAAAAATACCAAATATTCTATTGGCCACAAAACAATTACTAATCCCAAAATATGATATCGAATTTCAAAATAAAGCCCATGAAGGATGATTTTTTTTCAAAAAAATCACGATTAAAATTGAAAGTCACACCACGATGTACAAAAGGTCAAAAGCAGAATGCGCCGAACCTACTGGAATAAAGTACCTTTCACGCTTCAGCGAAAACAACTTTTACAATTATGGTATTAACAATTCCTACTGGGTTCACCTAGATGGCGTTCCCCTGGAAAATACCGAAAACACGATAAAACAACTTAGAATATGATACAAGGACTGTCATCTAAAGTTTAAAATCATAAAGAATTTAATCAGCTTCTTATAAAAACCTAAATAGCGCTGAATTTAGCGAAAAAAATAAATAATTGACAATAATAACTAACAAGAATTAAAAAGGGTCATTTGGCAACATGGCAAGTCAATTCGATGGAGAACGATACACATAGAAGATTTGAAAAATTATTTCATATTAATTAATATTAATAGAGATGCGAAAATTCGTAACGTTATTTTTGACCCGTTACACTATTCCATATTTAGTTACTTATTTGTGATTTTGTTTTTTGTGTTAGATTTTAATTTGATAACTAATTTATTTAAATAAAGGAAGTTTTTTTTATCCCAAAAACAAAATGGTATTCCATATTTGGTAACTTTCCTCTACTTAATCTGATAGATTATTTCGAGAATGAATGAAAAAGTGGAAATTTGTCATCCAGTGTGCAGGAAACATAAACCATCATTATTTTCTCCGGGTATATTTGTAATCTAACATTTTGGTAACCTCTGTGTCTTCTGATTTGATACATATGGTTAGTGACCTTTGAACCCGCACTATAAGAGCGCTTTTGACTATACTATACTAGTTTTTCTGAAACCGCGAAAGTTTAACTATGAAAAAGCTAGAGTGCTAAGTATGTAGTGATAATAATTAGAAAACGGACTTTTTATTATTAACAATATGATTAAACGTTAATTCTTCAATGTGCCTGCTTCCTTGGATTTTTTCTATTAACATTAGAGGAAAGTCACCAAATATGAAATACCATTTTGTTTTTGGGATATAAAAAAAAGACTTCATATAAATTAAATCAGTTTAATGTTTTTACTAATCAGTCATACATTTATTTTATATGTAGTAATTAACAGCCTTCAATCAAATATATTAGTTATCAAATTAAAATCTAACACAAAAAACAAAATCACAAATGAGTAACCAAATATGAAATAGGTATCCATATATGGAATATAAGCATAAATCAACATAACAATAACAAAAATGGACATTAATATCTTTGAGATCAATTAAATAAATATAATATATTGTGATAAATTGAAGAAGTTACATAATTACTTGCAAAAGTCACAGATCCAAGTATCAAACTCTGGACCAGCACAATCATAATGTGCCCAGAGCCCACACATCAAGCATTTAATTCAATAATCCATAATTAGACACCGACGACTGTCCATATTTGGATTTTTATACTAGCTCAAACTCTTCTAAATATTTTTTAAAGTCACAATATTTTAATGACAAAAGATCACAAAACGGTGAAATAAACATAATACCGATATACTAAATAGTATAACACTCACGTAAACAAACATAACAGCGGGAAATACTCGTTTATTACTTACCTTTAAAATTTTCTGCACGACAACAAAACAAAACACGCCTGCCACACGTGAAGCATTCGCGCAACTGACTCGATGGTGTGGGTGCGATAGTTAGTAGACCGAATGAAACAGAAAATGGTCGAGTGTTGCCTTTCATACCTATAGTTCTAGAGAAATGAAGGCATTCCATATTAGGATACCATTCCATATTCGGTGACTCACCTCTAATTTTTCAATTTATGAATATTAAAAGATGAGAACTTTTCCAAATTTGTTATGGGCTTCTTCAAGCTCTGGCAGCGTTGTACGAAAACCATAATTACCACACCCTCCGAATTACTTTATTGGTGATTTTTATCGAAAGGCCTGACCAGCTGACTTCTTATTGGCAAGCGCGTGCGTGTGTTATTCACTCTCATTTCGTCAATTGACTGATGTTGATTTATCCAGTGGCGTTGGTATTGTCATTGACCTTTGTATTTTCAATTTTATTTCGTAAAATAAGTACCGTACGCCATTTGTATGTTTATGACAGATATGCGCCATGTTTCCTCGCCACTTACTTGCCAAACTATAGTTTTCGTTAGAATTGAATGAAGACACATTTTCTACACGCTCTCCATGATATCATTTTTGACTTTTACCTTTTTAACTTCGCATATTATATCGATTCCCCCTAAGTAGTTGCTACTCATATAATATTCCATTCTATAAGTACACCTGCAGATCTTGCTGTAACTTAAGTTTAGAAACTATAACGTTAGTGGCAGCCCATAACATCCTAATGTTATCAACATTGAATTAGTTTGTCGAGTAGAAGTTCCGAGTTGAAACTTCCTTAATCTAATATTGTTTGGTATAACTTTTGGATGAAGAGATATATACCTACGTATGTCGACGCATATGTACAGAAATTCTCTCTTTAATCTTACCTAATTCCACCGAGTCGAATAATGAACTTTATTAGATTATACGAATTACATCGGTTGCTTGTTGACTAATTATTAGGTTTTCAAATGTCAAACTTAACTGTCATGTTTGGTTAACTTGAAGCCAAAGTTTCTGACCGTTTGGTTCGAAATTGTAACTTTAATAAAGTTGATAAGAAAAATAGTATATTGTTCACCGAGTAGGAAAAGCCTAACATTCTCGGACAACTGTGAAGATTGTCGAGGCGCAAGCCGAGGCTTAGCAACCTTTTTGTAGTATCAAAGCTGGAGCTACTTCACAAAGAGATTTGGAAGTATAGTGTATTGAAAAAGGGGCAAAAAGGTTCCAATTTTTTTTTAAGGTACAACCACATGTGGTCTTCACAAAATGATAGAGTAGGTCCCTGACCATCTGAAATCGGAATTACAACATTTTTTAATAGGGCCAACACTTTTTATTACGAAATTCCTACTTTTTTTACAGCACTATTTTATTTTCCAAAATTTCACTAAACTATATGCGTACCAAATAAAGCTAAAGCTTCAAGAAAGTTTTTGAAACAAGAATCACTATTTTAAGTATCATAGTTTTCAAGCAGTAGTTACTTGAAGTTAAGAGGTTCCGCACCTCCATGGACAACCGCGCCGGCCGCGGCCGTGTAGCTAGTTAAAAATACTGTTAATTGTGGACCTGTAAATTAATAAAAGCTCCTAAACATTTTAAAACAGTTATGGTTTAGTTATTTCCTTAGTTTAGATTAACAATATAAAAAATTTTAATATTAAAATTATCTTTATCGCAAGAATAAAGATATTTATGTTGATCATTATTTGACATTATTTAATAGGTACATCTGATAAAACAAAAATAAAAATAACTAATTGAACTAAGTAACAAAAAACATATTTCAAAAGTCTTCATCTTCGCAGTCTGATAAAACTTCATGGGTTAGGCTGTTACAGCAGTTTGTATATTTGCAGTCACTGCAGCATTTTAACCCTTGTGAAATGCAGGTACAGTTATTACTGTTGCAATTTTTGTCTAAACATCGTATAGACAAAATTGTTCTTACATCATCGGGCACTGGTTCTTGGCATATTTTGAATGTGGCTATTGTACCAAATGTTTAAGGGGAATCTATCGGCAGCGATTTGAGAAAATATCGACATCTTTTTGGCAAAGAATTTTGAGGGTAATGGATGTATTGAAAATTGAGAAAAAAATATATCATGTAGATTAATGTTGAACTAAGAGTTCTCATCGAATAAAAACTTTGAAATGCTAACCAAATTTTGTTGAAAAAAATACGAATCATGAGGTAATTACACATATTAAGCAAAGTTTCAGCCCTTGTAAAGAATTAAATATGGATTAAATGGAAAAACTAATTGATAAGAAGTCTAATTTGAAGCTTTATGAATACTATATAAAAATCTCAGAATCCTCAAATTACTTATGACCGTACAATTCCTTATTAAAATTCGGTTGCTACCACTAAAATATCGGATAAAAATCCATCGCTTGCTTTTCTATCCTTCTATGACTGACATTGTCTCTCTGCTTCGGTAGTCGCGTGCCGTTCAACGCTCGCCGGTCTCGGCGGTCTCCCAGTTCAGTACTGAAGAAGCTTATTGAGTAGTGCGTGAACCAAAATCCGCTTGGACCGCTTGGCTACCTACATGTTGCGGAGCTTTCATATTTCTAATAAAATTTTCGTTATGTGAACTTAAACGTGAGGACGTAGGGAAACAAAAAAATATACAAAGCATAATTGTGCAAGGTCGAATTTGGTAGATGCCCCTTAATTGATACAGACACCTAAAATAATAATACATACATATATATATTATAGCTTATTGTAGGTAATTTTTTATTATATGAGCATGGGCGACTTAGGAAAGTATGTATTACCTTTTCAAATGTTGTTTAAAAGCATGATCAGTGGGAGGCGACTCAGGATTTGAGTCCGTTGTCATGTACCATCGTAACTTCCTCAACGGTGTAACGTAAATATTAGTATCAAATTTCTGTGTGTTACATAATGTATAGAGTCATATTAGAGTCATATTTATCAAATAGAAGACAAATTGTTCAAGTGAACAATAGTGTTAGCAGTGAACTAGAAGTTTCACAAGGGGTTCCCCAGGGCTCGATTTTGGGTCCATTTTTATTTTTAGTTTTTGTCAATGACTTAATTCCTTCTTTGAACGTATTTCCGGGAATAAACTCAATTTGTTATGCTGATGACAACAATATTTTAATTATTAAAAATAATGTAGATATACTGAGAATATCGACTGAGAGAGCATACGATCAAGTTGTAATGTGGTCGGAAAAAAAATTTAAAATTAAACACCACTAAAACTACTGTGGTGTTACTTAATAATAATGGTAAATTTCTACAAGACCAGTTGTTTGAAAACACTAGTTTTCCTATTACAACTACGGACAACACTTAGATATTAGGAATAACTATAGACCATGGCATAACTTGGAATGTACATATTGACAACCTCTGTATTAAATAAAGAAAAAGTTGCTATAGTCTTAGATTTCTTGCCAATTATTGCAGTGGAAGCACACTTTTAACACTTTATCATGCCAATTTTCACTCTCATTTGAAATATGGCATACTTAATTGGGGTACCTGTTCTACCAAGCAAAGGTTTTTCATTATTCAAAAATATGCAATTAGAATTATTGCAAAGCTGCGAATTCGCGATTAATGTAGGGAGTTTTTAAACAGATTTAGAGTTCTTACACTAGCTGGAGTATATATTTTGGAAGCATGTGCGTATATTCATAAGAATATGTCAATATACGTTGCCGAACGTGCTTCTCATAATTATAACACTAGGAATAAAGGTCAATTATTAATACCTAGCCACTGGACGACACTTTTTGAGAAGAATGTGGAGTATCTGGGATGTAAGTTCTATAATACTCTTCCAGACACCGTAAAGAATAGTGGCAATCTACACAATTTTAAGTGTAAAGTAAAACAATTTTTGTTGGACAAAAATTGCTACACAATAGAAGAGTTTCTAACATAATATTTTATTGTTGACTGCCACACCAAAATTTGTTGTTTGGTAGATGATTTTATGACCTGTTTCACAAGGACCTGACGGAATAAGACCAGCCCTACTTCTATGGGGAATGGATATTCTTATGCCGCACCTGGTTGGAATTTTCAGAG
>CAJUYH010004319.1:11108-38849 GCA_910591685.1 Galerucella tenella
TAGTGGACACACCTCTATGCAGGATGTGTGAACAGGAAGATGAAACTGTCAGGCATGTCTTATGCGAGTGTCCGGAGTTATCGTCAATAAGACAGTGTGTGTTCGGTGAGTCTTGGCCTACACCTGCCGATATAAAGGAGATGTCTCCTAGTGACCTGTCCACCTTCCTGAGAAGGACAGGATGCACAATGACCTAGGAGGACAACTCCTCGGGAGGATATACAATGGGTCATATGTGGCCTAAGTGCTGTGAGCCTACACACTCACCCTCCCCACTCTACAGATTTGGTGAAATGAATTTTTTCTATTCTATATTAAAAAATTCTTAGCCAACTATAGAACCAAACAAAATTTCAATGTCAAAATATTTGATTACTCAACATATTCTCCTCTTAATTGGATACATTCATTACAGCGAACCTGCAACGTCTCTAGACCTTTCAAAAAAATGTTTCTTCTTGCTCTGCAAACCAGACCTCCACAGGTTTTATCACCTTCTCGTTGTAAAAAAATTTACGACCTTTTAAACTTTTTATCAGTTGAGGAGAGAGATGATAGTCGGACGTAGCCAAATCTGGTGAATCTAGTAATTCAAACCCTAATTCACGAATTTTTTGCATGGCAACATGAGATTTGTGTGCAGGGGCGTTGTCCTGCAAAAACAAAACACCTTTGGATTGCTTTCCGCATCTTTTCTCTTTAATTGTTTCCCGTAGAGTGGTCAGTAAGGTCGAATAGTAATCTCCGGTTATTGAGCTACCCTTATACAAAAAATCAATCATGATTACTCCATGGTAATCCCAAAAAACTGGAGCAATCTTTCTCAGCAGATTTTTGGACACGAAACTTCCTAGGTCTTGGAGAGGACGAAGGACATTGATCACCAAGGGTATTAAGGTACTTGATAATGGCTCGATACTCCAGTTTTTCGATTTTCACAATTTCGGCGGACATTTTTTTTCTTTTAATTTATTGCGTAACTCTTGTTTACTTTTTCGACGTCCAACTTCACACTGACACTTCTAAAGTGTTATTGTTCGTTGCTATGGTAACGCAATATTTTATTTATGCATGGAACTGTTCCAGGCTAACTAGATATCAATACATCCTCGTTTTATCACTTCCTAGTTTGCGTTAAGCAGAACAGTTCCCTTACATTCTGTATAATATTTATGAAATATTCTCAAGTAGATCGACTTATTTTTTTTTTAATATATTTTTTCAAATAAGACGTAGAGCCAAAAAAGTAATCAAACTTCGTAATGAAAACCGCAATCTCTCTTTCAGAAAATAAATGAAATACACTAGGAGTATACCGAAGCGTGAGGTGGTGAGAGAACAACTCCCCGTTCGAAGAAAATCATCAATTTGCTTCGGAATTGTCTACTTTAGCAATTTAATCAAACACTCCCCATCGGCATATATATCTCTAACTTAAATAAGCTGTTTTGGCTAACATTACAATACAGACTAGCGGAAACTACCCCATAGTTCCATGAAATACAATATTTAGTGAAGAAAAGAAAATTTTGGAAAACTATTTTTAGGTGAAACTTCGATACAGAAAATTTTTATTCGTCTTGAGGGGTTTTTTGGGACGAAAAATCGACTGCCACGGTCTGTTTTTGTATAAAATCATTTTTTCTCCTCCAAATGGAGTCATGAATCATGAAATTTTTGAAAATCCACTTTTCAAAACTAAAGATGCTTATAACTCAACTAATATTATAGATAGAACCAACGAACATTAACAAGACAAGAAGGATCACTCTAAGCTCCTCTCCTCGTTATGCCTATCTCGCTCGAATATCGGATGCTACTGTGTATAGAGCACCGTAAGTCTCCTAAGGGCGATATGCATAAACAGGTTGTCCGTCGTAGGGATATGTAAAGAAATATACCAGTTGTCTTTTTGAGTGAGCGAATTTTCCTCTAGAAATAAAATAAACATTCACGTACTTAGTGTTTTGTGTTTGGTTCTGCAAACAGAATGATGGAAAGGCAACATACGTGGAAAAATGTATAAACAATACTATGCACTTTATAAATGGCTGGAAAATTACTATTACCTCTGCTCTGTCTTTATGGGAAATCTTAAAATGCAGGATTTATTCATTTCTTTTAACAAGGAACCTTAATCAGGATTGCATTGAACATTTTTTTGGTCTGGTAAGAAATTGTTGCGGAAACTCGAGATCTCCAACCCCAATTCAATTTTGTAGGGCATTCAAGAAATTATTTTCTCTAAAATATTTTAATGAGGTTGAAGGTGCCAATTGTATTAAAGATATGCTAGAAGAATATAAAAATATTGATGTACCTATATTGACAAATAATAGCTCTTTAACAGTTTTCACATGCGACTATAAAAATCTGTCAAGTACGGATGGCAATGCTATAGTTTACATTGCTGGCTATCTATTAGGGAAATGTTTGCTGCAACACTCTTTTAGTGCTTGCACAAAGTATAATGATGAAAAGACATTACCAAAAGAAGCGGCTGTATTTTTAGAGCATAAAGCATATTCGACTTCTAAAAACTATGGAGGTCTGAATGTACCTCCTAGTAATATTGTAGAATATGTTAAATAACTAGAAATAATCTTTGTTGAAAATTTTAATAAAATAATTTGTCACGAGAACGTTGGAGCGACCCTTAGAAAATTATATGAAAATTACTGTTTATACACATCCTTGTAAAGAGTTTCCTCATAAATATTTTTTAAACCTGCGGATTTATTTTACAATTAAATTTGCAAACCAGGATATAAAAAATAGATATTCTTCGACACAATCATTGAAACCTAACATAAAATTGAAACATCTTTGAAAACCGGCATATTCAATATGAAAGACTTTCAAAATTCATGGATTTCAACTCATTTGGTTAAACGCCTTTGGTTTTGGATGGTTCGTGTATCGATTCTCACAATTTTCGAATCGCGATAATTATTTTTCCCAGTACCCGTATTTTACTGTTAGGTATAAGTTGGTACTTTTTGATGGCCTCGGATTTGGAACAACCTGTATATATTTTATATTGGGATACCTATTTAAGTTGGCATTTGCAAACATTTTATTGTTAATTTTTATACCCACTAGTCTCATCTGTAGCTTACTACATTATTACTTTTTGCTGTAACTTCCATTTTTCCCTTTATTTTTGCTACCAGTTCTTTTTATAATTATGTTTAGATTCACCAATTAAATATCCTGACGATATTCCCTTTTTTATTTTAATTCCCACTAAGCGGAATAGGTTACAATAACAATTATTGCTAGATGTTTTTAAATCACCCTGGTAAGTGAACGTTTATTCGTTTTAATCGCTAGCGGTTTGCATCAACCTCGTATAAGCACGAGCACGTGCACGGCTCCAGGAATTTGTCGAAATCGTCGGAGCGCTTGTGTAAGCTGGACATGAAATTTCCGACGGAGACTGACCCTTCTTGTCTTGTTAATGTTCGTTGATAGAACGTTCTAGTCTTCGGCAACCAATTCACGGGGAAATTTTACTTATACCAGCATATTTTGAGTCGATAATTCCAAGCAATAAAGAAGTTAATGGGAACCAGTTTACACAAAATATTTCCATACCTACCCCTTGCTTCAAAATTTTCCACAAAAAATATGTTTTTCACATAAAAAATGCTCAAAATTCGTCTAAGGGGGTTTTTTGGGACGAAAAATCGACTGCCATAGTCTGTTTTTGTATAAAATCATTTTTTCTTCTCCAAATGGAGTCATGAAATTTTCGAAAATCCACTTTTCAAAACTAAAGATGCTCATAACTCGACTAATATGATAGATAGAACGTTCTAGTCTTCACCAATAGATTCAGCGGAAAATTTTACATATTCCAGTCCTTAAATCCGAGCAACAAGGAAGTTAATGGAAACCAGTTTACATTAAATATTTCCATACCTACCCCTTGCTTCAACATTTTCGACAAAAATATTGTTTCGACATAGGAAATGCTCAAAATTCATCTTGAAGGGTTTTTTGGGACAAAAAATCGACTGCCACAGTCTGTTTTTGTATAAAATCATTTTTTCTCCTCCAAATGGAGTCATGAAATTTTCGAAAGTTCACTTTTCAAAACTGAAGATGCTCATAACTCGACTACTATGATAGATAGAACGTTCTAGTCTTCACCAATCGATTCAGCGAAAAATTTTACATATTCCAGTGGGTCTTGAGTCCATAAATCCGAGCAATAAGCAGGTTAGCGACACGACACGTTATTTTGATTGAATAAAATAGAAACAATAACTGATTCTTGAAAATACAGAAGCTTTAAACTAAAAAAATCATCAATTATTGATGGTAAAGTTTAAGCTCCATTACCAAGTCCAAATCGAGTTTAATTTTTATTACACTCCAACAGTCAAACCCCACAAAATATGGTCGCTAGCGGTAAATTTATTAATTTGAACAACAAAACGTGTCGACAAGTCGTTACCTTCACCCTAAATGTTCACTTTGTCATCAAGTCTCTTCGACCTGCTTAATTCTAGTCTCCCTTCCCATTATATTTCCATATTTACCTCGAATATACATTATATATTTACTAAAACATTAGAAGCTTGCTGCGTACGTATAAATTACAAAATACACGAGCATAGTTTCATTCGTTTAATACGCTCCAGGAATTTTTAATATATAATAATAATAATAATAATAATAATGACTTTATTGCTCATAATAATACAGGATAACGAGAAAAAAAAAATAAAATAAAAGTATAGTATTACCAACGAGCAAAAGGCGACGTTCGCGCTTAACCACTAGATTCAGGAGAAAATAGCGATTAAGTGCGCTCTTCCACGCGGCCTAAAAAAAAAGTATATATTATGCCAGGTGTGTGATAATAGTATTAACAGCGGATAGGTATGTTGTTATGAATCTAACATGTTACTCAAATTAAAATTTAAGATGTTCGAATGATCCACTGGATATAATCTCTCTAATTTGTTTTTTGAATTTAGAAACGGGTAGTGTTTTTACGTTTCTAGGCAGCATATTGTAAATTTTTGCAATCTGATATGAGAAGCTTGGTCGGAAAAACGATGTTCTGTGAGGAGGAATAGTGATGGTTTCTTTAAAACGAACATTGATGTTGTGTGCTTCGGATCTTCTCTTAATTTTCTCATAAAGGTAGGATGGCATTTTCGTTAGCATGATCTTATGATAGGTTACAGCAGCATGTAGCAGTCTTTTATTATTCTGGTTTATCCAAATATTCTAGGGCCAACTGCTGACGTACAAAAAAAAGGGAAACCCTTCCCCGGGGGTTAAAATTTAAGGAGAAAAATTTGATTTCGTAGGGCTTGTTCCTTTTTGGTTTTCCCAACGGAAAGTCTACGTAGCAAATCTTCCTAAAATATAAACAACACCATCTATTGGAAACCACTCGAATTAGACGTAATATACAGATCGCGAAAAGTGTATTCGAGCCATACGATTTACAGAAGTACGACAAGGAAAATATGAGCAAACCTACTTGAAAGAGAGAGAGAGAAACAATAATTGTTCGCAGTCAGCGTTGGGCGTGTTTTCAGTTCCAGCTGAAATATTATTGACTTTTGAAAAATAAGTGAGATCAACACAAATAAGAATAAAATAACATAGTACAAGAAAATAAATGAACAAATTACAATCTGCAATAAATAAAATCTACACACTGCTTTCGATTTAACAATTATTGGTATTTAACATTGTTGCCGACAAAAATTGGGAATAACTTTTACAGATAAATACATTTGGCAACAGCTGACTGCGCACAATTATTCTTCTCTCTCTTTCAAGTGTTTTTCTCATATTTTCCTTGTCGCACTTGTCTAAATCGCATGGCTCGAATAGACTTTTCACAATCTGTATGTTTCTTACTATAACCACCCCTCTCCCAACTATTCCAACGCTCTCTTCAGTGAATAGGAGTGCAGGATTATTTGTGTGTCTCTTTTAAGGCTCTAAGTAGAGATGCTCCAAGTATTTGAGGACAATTATCCTGCAGTGTATTACAGAGATGGTTACAAGGGTACAAGGCACAAATTCCTTCCTTATTAAGGCCAACCTGCTTTTCTCTATCCTAGTTCCAAATTTATATCTATATGGAGAAATTATATTATTCAAAATAGGATGCAGATGTGCCTTTCGAAGCGGCAATGTGACTAACACCCTTACTAATGTCCCACTGACAGTTCTCGCCAAGTTTGTACCACAGAATACACCAGCCAAACAAGAAACGAAAGCCGGCGTAAATCATTTGATGTTTGGGGGCAAAATTTCGTGACCTTCAAACTGACGTTGACAGATAACGGATCAAGTTACACTGAGAAAATTGTTCAAAAAATGTAAATTAAATGTTAACTAACACGCAAAAAAATGAAACCAAAGAATCTCAAATAATAATTGTTTTTTTTATGACTTGTTGCGTGAGTTTTAATTGTTCAACGCAATTTATGAATTGTTCAAGTTAATTTATGAGCTATTGTTTAACCAAATGATTCTTATTTTCTATATTGTTATCGAAATTATATGTGTAAGTATGTTTTTATGTAGCACTATAAATATGTAGGATAGGGTGAGTCTAAAAACCAATAAAATAATAATAGATTATATATTTATAACACAGTATAGGAACGAACCAGTATGTTATCTCGTGACTACACTGCCGAGCTCTCTGTGACTACAACGTCGTTCGGATGAGTATCTCATCCGGCGGCCAGTGCTGTGTTGCAATCCAACCAAAGTGCCAGTGGTGAATTTGCGAATAAAATTATTTATTACAGCTTACATTTTTACGGGGTTTTGGTATTATTTTTATAGTTTATAAGCATTTTTTGCAATGGATACCATTAAAAAGAAGAAAAGGGGTAGTGTGTGTGTAGTTCGTGGATGTAACAATAAATATTATAATTGTGATGAAAAATTTTACCGTTCTCCAAAAGATTCAGAAAAGTGAGAAACTGTTTGTATCTTCATAAGAAAAGTATAATACTTTATTATTTGATCGTCATATTACATTTATGAGCCTCAGTTTCACGCATTGATTTAATTTGTTGTTTTTGTTTCAGAGCTAAAATTTGGCTCGAAGCATGCGATAGGCCTGACTTGATGCCAAAAATAGAAACTCTATACAATAGTAGTCATCGTTTATGTGGTACTCATTTTGAACCAGACATGATTATGCAACCTTATAAAAGAAAACTTCTTTAAAAAAAGGCTATTCCAACAATATTTCTTTCATCAAATACTGCAATGCCTAAAGACTTTCAGACAAATGATTTATTGGAAAAGAATTTTGTTCGCTACTTTTGTGGTTATTTAATTGAAAAATGTTCGGAAATTCATACATGCAGCGTTTGTGAGACGTATTCACAAGCGTATCAGAATTTAGACGATTCGTCTTTATACTGTTACCTTAGAGCTTATGAAATTACGAATAAGGATACTTTTGGAAACTTGAATATGCCGCATAAAAATTTTGTACAATACATTATTATTAGAAACACTATTCCAAATGAATTTTGAGAAAGTTGCTACGGAAGATAATATTGTTGAATCACTTATAAATATAAGTCAAACAACAGAGTTTGAACATCCTTGTGTTGATTTTCCAATAAAATATTTAATAAAACTTTTATTCAGGGTACGACTATATTACACATTGTTTGTCAATAAAAATTTTAAAAATCATAACAAAATGAAAATTGTAATATGGAAAAACCAATAAATATTTTGTATAAGACTATTGTTTTATTCACTCATCAGTGTACTGTTCTACAATATTTAAGAAAAAACATTTAACACATTCAAGTCGTTTTAAAACTTATGCTACCTACGCCTATGGTAAAATGAATCGTAAAGCGATTTGTTCAAGGTCATCAAAAGCTCTGGCAATTTATGAATGAAATTTATAAGAGTTATACTACTGGTTCGTTTCTATACTGTGTTTATAATATCAGTTTACAATAAAAAGAATTTCAGTAAATGATGATAAAAGCTTACAATAAGTATGGTGCTTGAATATAAAATTTTTATTATTTATATATTTAAAAGTTACACTTCACCAGATTCTGAATTAAATTTTACACCCAGAGAAAATGTACTGATATCTGTGACAACAAAGTTATAAAAAAGAAGCGACAGTAGACTTTTCTCCTTAGATATCGAAGTTTTGTTGTGTTTTCCAATTATTCATCCATCACTTGAATGACAGCCACGAATTGCACAAGTTTTTGGCGCCATAACTAATATATGTAATTTTGTGAAACTCGAAAAACAAAAATAATTCCATTCCAACGTTGGTGCTACAATGAATCGGAAATGGAAGATTGTTGTGGAAATTTATTCGGGTAAGGGGCGTAAAGCGTGCAATATGTGAAACGAACCGCTTCGTATATGTGGCAAATAAGGTCATCCTATTTTCGTAGATGGTGATTATCAGTTTGGAATCAGAATGGCCTTTGTTGTAATAGCTAGGCTGCGTTGAACATAATTAGGGTTAGCTTCATTTTTACAGTTGGTACTATTTAACGGTTATATCAGTGGCGTACACAGATACAAATATTTACAAGTCGAAAAAATAGATCCCATTTCTGAAATAAGCTATAAATTTTGTAGTGGGACATTAGAAAAGGACGTGAGACACATTTGCGCTTCGGAAGGTACGTCTGCATCCTATTTTGAATGTTGTTATTTCTCCCGATTGATAGGCGCGTATTCTAAACATCAACTCATCAAATTTTTTAGTCAAATATTAGGGTTAACGTTTGTAATATATTTAAACCGTAAATTATTGTGATATTTTGATTAGGATTAATCACAGACTGCCTTTTTCCATTTATTCCAACGTAATGTGTTAGAATGACATTAAAAATTGATGACGCAAACCAAAAATGTTATTATACAGGGTGTTTCATTGGGAAAGGGCCTAACTTTCATTGTAGATCGGGAGCACTTTGGTGCTTCCAAAAACCTATATTTAATGTGTCTTCTGCACTTTATAACCGAGATACAGGGTGTTTCATAAACTTATCCTATTTCTTTCGATCCTCATAACTTCCGAGTTACCCTGTATATTATTTTGAAATTCGGTACACGTAATATTCATTAGCTATATACTCCAAAAAAGGAGAGATTTTTATTAATTTTATTAATTGACATGAAAAAAAAACAGAAAATTCTAACATCAATGTCCAAACGTAGCAAGTCTAACCTAGAAAAATTGCTCAAATGACCTCCATTCTGCTCTATTCACTTTCTAAAATATCTAAAATCAAAAGTATATGCTACCGAGATCCCGAGGTCAATGGCAGAGAAGAACTTTTTCGAAGAATAGAGATTGCCTGCGGAGAAATAAGAAATAATTCAGATGTGATTAGAAGGTCCGTTCGCAATATTAAAAAAAGGGCAAGAAAGTGCATAGAGCAGAATGGAGGTCATTTTGAGCAATTTTTGTATGTTAGACTTGCTTCGTTTGGACAATGTTGTTAGAATTTCTAGTTTTCTTCTCAGTAGTAATACTACTACTACTAAATGTGCAGGCGAGCCTTGTCCTGGACAACTCAAGCCAAGGTTCCGACACTGAGGCCACTGGCGGGCCCATTGTGCCAATCCTGCTACCTAGTCATCCATGAAGCCGAGCCCTTCAATAAAGGCCACAACCTTTTTCAGTGGATGCCTGCTTGTGTCTCCAGGAGCCATGACAGTGACTCTGAAGATTCGCCTGCGTAATACAGCCCAGTGTGGACACTCTAAGAGAACATGAACTGACGTTTCATCAGTCATGCCGCAACCCCTACATAGGGAACTTTCCTCTACTCCTAGATTGTAGAGGTGCTTCCTCATACAGCAGTGCCCTGTTAGGAGTCCTGCTATCTTCCTTAGCCTACTCCTTGGTAGTTCAGTGGCTGCCCTGGCGTGTCCATCAGTCCATCCCTTCAGTAGAAGTTTGGATTGTCTAGGACCCTGCAGAGCATTCCAATGAGCGAGGTGCTGATTCCTCAGCCACTTCTTCGTCTCCTTGCGTATTCTTTGTTTTGTTAGGCCCAGGGTCGGGCCCGGGCCGCAGAAAGGAGCTGCCGCCCCTTCCCTAGCCAGTGCATCCACCATCTCGTTGCCTTCAAAACCAGAGTGGGCTGGAATCCATTCTAGCCGCACCACGTTCCGCCTTGCAAGATTAGCAAGTAGTTCTCGACATTCGTTAGCAAGTCCTGAGTTGCTGGTATACCCACTCAGTGCTTTAATTGCAGCCTGACTGTCGGAGTATATGGTTATGCGTCGATCCACATAACCTCTGTCTAGGTTTATCTGCGCACATTCCAAGATAGCATATATCTCGGCCTGATATGCAGATACACCCTCACCCAATGGTACACAAACCTGTGTTCTTGGGTTCCTGGAGTAAATTCCCGGAGCATGAGCCATCTGTGTACCAGACGGTCCCATTAGGCTGTGTATTCCTCTCTTTTTCCCAGGACTCTCTATCCCGTATCATGGCCCTGTAGTAATAACCCAAGGACATTGATAATTGTTCGAAAAAAATGTATGACAGATTTCGAAAGCTTGTTGCTTGGAAACAGTTGCCTACAAGCAACAAGCTTGAGAAAGTTGTCATAAAATTTTTGAGCATTTATCAATGTCCGAGGATTATGCGGATAGGAAATTTTTTGCTAATTATAGAAAAAATACAGAGCTAAAACAATTTATTTAAAGGTGCAATTAACAAAGGAACAATTGGAAGAGTGACATTTCGAAATATTGAATATTTGAAACTTCAAAATCGAAATAAATCAATATGTGTCCATAGCAACGTGAAAATAGCCCATGGTCTGTTATCAGTGTAATGTTGACATGATTGGGTGAAATTGTTCATGTGATAAAAATGAGGAAATTTGATTGGTTCCTGGAACTGACAAGAAATTTTCAGGTCAATTAATGAAAATCTCTCCGTTTTTTGAAGTCTAAATTTATTTTTCGTAGTCAACTCTTGTTATTCTAAATGTAAAAGTGCATAGTTTCCAAATACATATCCTTATACAGGGTGTTCGAAATATTCGATACTTATTGAATGAGTATATCCCAAGTACGACCTTTAATCACATTTTTTAGTGGTCTGTACTCGTAAACATACACACTCAATTAAATTTCTAGGATGCTTAACTAGATGCATTAAATAGATTTCATTTCAAAGCTAGAAAATAGAAAAAAAAACTTTTCTGATACCATAGTTTTTTTTCTCTATTCAATTACAAATCTACAATCTACTCAATAAGTATCCAGTAATAAGTAGATGATGTGGTTTCTTGCTAAATGACTTGAGGCGGGCACCATCCACTGATGGGTCTCCGTTGATCACCCTATGAGGTCTTCTGGCCAGCGTCTTTTCAATCTTCTCTGTTCCATTGGATCAGTATAAAGGTTGGATATTAGTGGATTTTGATGGTTTTCATTGCGGTTTTTGTTTCTCATTGCTGATGCCTGAATAACTTCATTGATGGTTGGAATACCGAGATCAGTATGTAATGTGTGATTGCTTATAAACCATGGAGCATTAGCTATTATACGAAGAGTTTTAGATTTGGAACGTTTGCAATATCTTAGTGTTCGATGGCTTACTGCAGCCCCATAGCTCTATGCCATAGGTCCATATTGGTTTTAGGATGATTTTGTATATAAGAATCTTATTTTCTATTGTTAACTGTGAACCTCTGCCGATTAGCCAGTTCATATTCTGAAGTTTTATCTTGAGTTGCGTTTTTTTAGCTTGTATGTGTTTCATCCATGTCAACTTTTGATCCAAGTGTAGTCCGAGATATTTGACTTCACTTTTTACTGGAATCGGCATATTGTTAATGGTCAGTTGTGGACAGACATTTCGTTTTGTGGTGAACGTGATTTGTGCGGATTTGTCATTGTTGACTTTTATTCTCCACTGATCTAGCCATTCTTGTAGAAGATTCAGGTGGTATTGTAGCTTTTCTGATGCTCTTGTAGGGTCTACATCTGAAGACATTATTGCAGTATCATCTGCGAAGGTAGCGATTAGAGTATCGTCGGTAGTTGGAATATCAGCAGTATACAAAAGGTATAGATAGGGGCCAAGGACACTTCCCTGCGGAACACCTGATTTTATGGGCTGATAATTGGATAAGGAGGTTTGGACTTTGACTTGTATATATCTATCACTTAGGTAGGATTTGAGTAAAAGGAAAATATGATGGGGTAATTTCTGTTTTATTTTAAGCAGTAGTCCTTGGTGCCATACTTTGTCGAAAGCCTGTTGGATGTCTAAAAATGCTGAAGCACATGATTGTTTTTGTTCTATTGCTTGCTTGATATTGTTCACTAATCTATGACACTGTTGGATTGTCGAATGTTGATACCATAGTTAACCCCCAAAATGTGGATAAATTATAACTTTGACGGTAAATTTTTGGTAGTAAAATTGTCTGCGGAGAAATACAAAAGGAAATAAGTAGATTCTATTTTTTATACTCTTTCCAATTATAAAAAGCAATTCCAAAAAAATCTATATACATGGTGTTGATTTTAGGAAAGACGAGAAAGCATTATTTTTATGGAGATGCTTTTGATAGAGTTTCTAAGTAATGGTTATTACGTGTACCAAATTTCAAAATAATATACAGGGTAACTCGCGAGTTATGAGGTTCGAAAGAAATAGGAGACATTTATAAAACACCCTGTATCTCGGATATAAAGTGCAGGAGACACATTAAATATAGGTTTTTGGAAGCACCAAAGTGATCCCCATATACAGTTAAAGTTAGGCCCTTTCCCAATGAATCACCCTGTATGAACTCTATTCATTTTTAGATAACCATCGCGATCTATTCTATATTTTTCGTATCTCAATTCGAGCGTTTCCTAAATATTTCCCGAGTACATTTTCCGTAAGATTAGTTTGAACAAGGTAGTTTTCAAAATCAACAGACCGAACATAAAAGCAAACCTCCGAAGACTTCAACCCCTCCGATCTGGGGCCGAAATTAAGTAGGAACTCGCGAAGGAAGTATTTCATTTTTCAGTGCTGGTATGGAACGCAGGATACGGAATGACCTAAAAGCCATTTTCTGTCTTTTCTAGTGCATATTTGAAAAATAATCAAGTGAGCAGAAATAAAGCCGAAAGTAAAGAAGATTCTTATGTGGATATCCCGAAAGATAGCTGAGCCCAGGGGAGCGCTTGTTAGCCGGGAACGTGCCAGTAGCTCAAACGCTACAAATACAGTTGCGTACAAAATTAATTATTCTATTAGTTTTTGCACCAACTGAGTTCAACGATTAAATCAAGTATCACCCTTAACCTAACTTTCTACTCCTTTTTAACCCCGCTAGGCGATGAGTCCTATACAAACTTTCCCTCGTTTTTCACCCCCTTTGAGGTAGAATTCCAGAAAATCCTTTTTTATCAAATGTCTACGTCATGTAAAGAGCACACCCTCCAGGTTTCAGGTCTCTACGATCAGCGATTTAGACTGTGCGTTGATCTGTCAGTCAGTTATTCAGGATAAAGCTTGTATAGATAAAGGAAACATTTCCACGCCTGTATAATTTGAATTAGAAATGTATCACGCCAACATTAAAATTCATCATACCTATTGAAAATACAATATATACAACCCTTTCAGTGTCTAATTTGCATATTCGGTTGATGTTTAACATCAATGCGAACACGCAAATCGAAGAAAGTCCTTTCTAAAGGAAAGGGAAGGATTTTAAACGGGCGGAGATCGAAAGAGTACATTAAACCATTCTTTTATCAATTATGTAAGTATGTATGTATTTTGGGGTGACATTCACAAGACCTAAAAGATCTATTGTGCCCCCTTACTACTACTACTACTACTACTACTACTAAAAGTGCAGGCGAGCCTTGTCCTGGACAACTCAAGCCAAGGTTCCGACACTGAGGCCACTGGCGGGCCCATTGTGCCATTCCTGCTACCTAGACATCCATGAAACCGAGCCCTTCAATAAAGGCCACAACCTTTTTAATGGATGTCTGCTTGTGTCTCCAGGGGCCATAACAGGGACTCCAAAGATTCGCCAGCGTAGTACAGCCCAGTGTGGACACTCTAAGAGAACATGGACTGACGTTTCGTCAGTCATGCCGCAACCCCTACATAGGGAACTTTCCTCTACTCCTAAGTTGTGGAGGTGTTTCCTCATACAGCAGTGCCCTGTTAGGAGTCCTGCTATCTTCCTTAGCCTACTCCTTGGTAGTTCAGTGGCTGCCCTGGCGTGTTCATCAGTCCATCCCTTCAGTAGAAGTTTGGATTGTCTGGGACCCTGCAGAGCATTCCAATGAGCGAGGTGCTGATTCCTTAGCCACTTCTTCGTCTCCTTGTGTATTCTTTGTTTTGTTAGGCCCAGGGTCGGGCCCGGGCCGCAGAAAGGAGCTGCCGCCCCTACCGCAGCCAGTGATCCGCCATCTCGTTGCCTTCAAAACCAGAGTGGGCTGGAATCCATTCTAGCCGCACCACGTTCCGCCTTGCAAGATTAGCAAGTCGTTCTCGACATTCGTTAGCAAGTCCTGAGTTGCTGGTATACCCACTCAGGGCTCTAATTGCTGCCTGTTTGTCGGAGTATATGGTTATGCGTCGATCCACATAACCTCTGTCTAGGTTTATCTGCGCACATTCCTCGGCCTGATATGCAGATACACCCTCACCCAATGGTACACAAACCTGTGTTCTTGGGTTCCTGGAGTAAATTCCAGCCCCTGCTCTATCACCGGAGCATGAGCTATCTGTGTACCAGACGGTCCCATTAGGCTGTGTATTCCTCCCTTTTTTCCAGGACTCTCTATCCCGTATCATGGCCCTGAATGGGGTAGCGAAGTAGTACTTACGCAGGCATTCATCAGCCGCTCGAGCCAGAACTGGAATATCATCCAGGAGCCGGAGCTTCTTGACGTGCCTGCATTCTTCCCCTCTTCGAACGTATCCCAGCCGTTTCAAGCGCAGGAAAGCCCTCCCCGCCTCAGCCTCGATCACCCCTTACTTCTACCTAGTTTCTGAGGAGAGTCTCTGAAACTAGTAGCTCCTTTAGTCCTATTTCCCGGAGGAATTTTAGGATGTCTACAGGCTTCAATTTAGGTAAATGTTCCTGTTCTATCCAGTAATCTCCCAGGTGTTGTGCTCTAGGATTCTGAAGTGCTGTGCAGCTGGAAAGTATGTCGATGGAGGTTTCTTCTTCCATGCCACAAAATCTTGAGCTTTTTCAGGTGCCCATTCAGGCGCCAATGTCCCGTTAGGATCCCTGTTGAAACTCTTAGCGCACTTTTGCTTTGACTTATGCATTCCTTTTATCTCAACAGGTTGTAGTCACCCAGAACAGTATTTGATTGTATAAGCCCTACTAGATCTTTCCAATGGTCAGATCTTCTCTTTTTCTCGGTTTTACCTATTTCTTCCAATATTACATTGGGGCTGATTCCGCAAAAAGGTTCAGGCCCCCAAAAAGGTATTTCAGTCCCCCTCTTTGCTAGTTTATCTGCTATTTCATTTCCTTTTATTCCAGTGTGTCCTGGAATCCATACTATATTGTTCTCGCCTAGTTCATTGAGTTTGTCTAGGCATTCCCACACCATTTTGGAACTGATTACACAAGAGCTCAGTGCTTTAATGGCTGCTTGACTATCCGACATTTGTCTTCTGGATCCTGAACTGGGCACACTTTCTTATTGCGTGGATATCCGCTTAAAAGATACTTGGGGTTTTCCCAAGCTTTCAGCTTGGTTCCTGGCCCAGCTCCTTGTATTGCTTTTTAACCGTCTGTGTACCATTGAATGGCATTCTTTCCAAGTCTGGTAATGGTATTTGGATCTCATTCCTTCTTGTTGCTTAATTCCGTAACTAATTTCTTTGATACCGTCTTGTGGCATGTCCCAGGTCGTCTAATATCTAAGAAGTGAGGAGGTGGTTTTTTTTTCTAATGTTTCCTCTCTACTTAGTCTGTATCTTGTTCTGTTTTTCTTTCCACCACCATATGTAGAGGGGTGAGGTTAGAAGCACTTCCATGGCTGCTCTTGGGCATGTTCTCATTGCATATACAGGCTAGTCTTTGAATTTTGGAGGGGTTTTCTCTCGTCGTCAATAGGCTAGTTTTACTACTCCACGCAATGGCTCCATAAGTGGTAATTGGTCTCACTATGGCAGTGTCCAGCTTAGGATTTTTGGGTTACAGCCCCAGTTTATTTTTGCCAGATTCCTGTACACCATTACATCCATTTTTATCATATTCATTCATAATTATTTATCAATTGAAGTTTCGATAACTTATTTTCCAAATCCTTTTTCACATTCATCTAGTCAAGAGATATGAAGCAAAAGATCGCGGAAAAATAATAGAATAATAAAAATATTTTCTTTTCGAGTTGGAGAAAAACTTACGAAGTTTTGTATCAAAATTTCAGTAGAGTTTTTCCCATATGGCACGTGCCATGTTTTTTTCAAGCTAGATTTCCCTTTTCAGTTACCGCAAAGGGCCAGATTAATATCTATAAATCTGGTTTTTGGAGGGTCGAAAGCCGAATAAAGATGAAACATATATGCGAAATGAGTGTCTGTATAATATGTGTAGCTTTGTCCTTGTAAAATCCTTTTTTTGGTTTACATAATTTTGAAAAAGATTTCTATACAAATGTATGGAAATATTTTTCAACCACATGTGCTACTCAAACGTGTTACAGTTGTTAAAATGTTCGACTTTATGAAATATGAATGATACAGTTACATGTTGGGTTTCTTTTATTTAAAAGGTAATGTTGAAAAAAAAACAAAAGCTCCTTCTGTCATCGCGTTTCACTCTAAAATATTTATTCGGGAGATTTCCAGTCGGATGGTTTCATAATCTCGAAAACGTATAATGTTTTTCTCTGCTTTAAAAGACAGTTGAACGGAATCATAAAAAAAATGTAAATTTTTTTTAAAGGCAAAAAAATAATATTAGATATTTCCAAACATGTTTTGTATATGTAAAGTAGGGGGGGGTGAGTGTAGGCTCACAGCCACATGTGACCCATTGTACATCCTCCCGAGGAGTTGTCTTCCTAGGTCATGTCCATCCTGTCCTTCCCAGGAAGGTGGACAGATCACTAGGAGACATCTCCTTTATATCGGCAGGTGTAGGCCAAGACTAACCGAACACGCACTCTCTCATTGACGATAACTCCGGACACTCGCATAAGACATGCCTGACAGTTTCATCTTCCTGTTCACACATCCTGCATAGAGGTGTGTCCACTAGCCCCATAGTATTAATGTGTTTCCTTAGTTGAAGTGGCCAGTCAGAAATTCTTCTGTTGAACCTAGGTTTTTCCTGGTCATCGCCAAATATTTCTTCGACGCCAGCTTCCCAGGGTCGCCGAAAGTGATCCTGGCAAGACTGAATCCTTTGGTTCCATCCCATCTCTTGAGGGATTGAGCATGGGTGTAACGTTTGTTACACCTAGTTCCGCAATTGTCTAAGTCGTTAGGCCGTAGGTGACACTGGATCCTAAAATTTTTAGTCCAGCCGCTTTTCTGGCTAAAGAATCGGCAATGCGATTACCTTTACCCCTGTCGTGCCCTTTAACCCACCTCAAAATAATATTTTTGGAACTTTAGTTCTTTACGTCAGGTTATGTTTGAGCGACCGGGGGTCGCGACGCAAAAGATCTGACCGTTACGTTACGTTATGTTACGTTGCTTCGTTATGTGCCTTGCTTGCGTGCGTGTGCTCTCTCCTGAGTCTCTCTCTCGTTTACGAAGCAGCGATTCATATGCTTCGGCCGGAAATCGAACCCGGGCCGCCCGCGTGGAAGGCGAGCATTCCACCACTGAACCACAGATGCTATATTAAAATTCTATGCAAAGCTGATATTCGCAGTGCTGGTGATCTACTTGAATTTGTTCGGATAAATTTTTAATATTATTGCCATAATTTTTTTTGCGCGATTGATCTTTTTTGTTTATTTATAGCATCGGTTGTCAGGACGGTGGGTTGTGTTTACTGGTTTATAAGTTTAACACGTCGGTAAGTGATTTACTTACCGTTCAGATGTCGAAAAGTAATAAATAGCATAAAAACAAAATGCAAAATATATTTTGAACTGATCGAGAAATATAAATGTCACTTTTGACATTTCGTTCATTTCGAAGAAATTTGAATTATTTTAAGGTGAGATTATACAGCAAATAAAATAAAATAAGGAACTAATCAAAATATGTTAAGAAATAAGGACAAAAAAACATTAATTATAGAGATGAATAAAATAAAATAAGAAGTAAGAGTAAACCAATCAAATTGCAGCTTTTTTGACAATAACTTTGTTTGTGTTTTGTGCAAGCTTAGTGAATTCCACTTTTTGTTTTGGCTCAATGAGGGGTGAGAATGTTGTGTATGTGAAAGTTTTTCGTTTGAGCTATTTTAAATATCAAAAATGTCGTGGTCTCATGATCAAGTACTTCGTTAGGTTATATGAAGAATAATTGGAACCTCAGAACATTTAGAACAGAAATATCTGGGTCATGCGCATTATCGGTTTCCAAACAAATTAAAATAAAATAAAACGAAAAGATAAAAGTTGGCCATTTTTTGTACTAATTCTTATTTACTATTTTATCTTATTTCTTGTATAAACGCTTTCATAGAGATGCTTATGTTCATCTTTATTATTTTAATTTATTTTATTCCTTATTTTATTTTATTTGCTGTATAATCTCACCTTTATTCAGAATTTATTTCAATACGATCGCGCAAAAAATGGTATAAGCATCTCGAACGTTAAAAGGGTAATTACAACGTTTGCATGTAGATTCCTCTCGTAAAATTGGACAAAATGATATGAGGATTAAGGGGTCTAGCACATTTACTTTTCGAAATACAGGGTGTTGAAATTTTGAAAACTTGAATGTTTTAATTCGATAACTTTAAAATGGATGTATAAATTGATTTGACATTTGGCAGGTTGTTTTTAAATGAAAAAGAGCATATTTTGATGAAAATAGTAGTTTGTGCAACTAGTGTGGATATGATGGCCATATCGCACGAGGACGAAGTTTGAGCACGACGCCGTAGGCGGAGTGCTCAATCGGTCAAGTGCGATATGGACAATCCACACGAGTGGAACAGCATATTTTTTCTACGACCCACTTAAGAAAAAATCTAGAAAATAAAAATTTCTATAAACTGTAATATAACTTCAAATTGAAAATTTAACAATTCAATTTTATGTTTCCACTAATTTTTTGTGGTAAACGTACAGTTCTTGAATGTCCAATTTGCATAATGCTACGGTTTCCCTTTTTAAATATACGATGCTGTTATAAGTAGATGTTGCCAGTCGGACTCCCTTAAGAAGGGTACCTTACCATTTGTATTTTGTAGGGTTTATTAGACACAAACCTGGGTTCAATTGCATCATTGGCTGCCTGCAGCAGAAGTAGCTCAGTAAGCGCCTCTCGCCCCAGGCTCAGCCTCAATTGACCC
Source organism: Galerucella tenella (assembly GCA_910591685.1). Lineage (NCBI taxonomy): Eukaryota > Metazoa > Arthropoda > Insecta > Coleoptera > Chrysomelidae > Galerucella > Galerucella tenella. The sequence continues at coordinate 30,611 of CAJUYH010004319.1, forward strand.
ACTCCTACTTCGGGGTTTACACCAGCCGTGCGCAATCGTACCATGGCCATCAACGCAACCTCCATGCATGGTTTTCCATCAATAATCTGTTGAAACATAATTTTTGTTACTCTGACAGAGGTTTTTTCAAAATTTTCAAGTACCAAGCTAGATTTTCACATCAATATATAATATGAATTATTTCAGCTTGAGCACTGATTAATTCAACATGGTCCCATCAATTTATATGTAAAATAACAAGCATTAAGCCTAGAGAAACCTGCATAACATTTAGCAAACTAGATATAACATTTTATCCGGTCCCTAAAGCCAGTATGTTCCGTTTTTGACCTTATTTATACCGACCGTATCTAAACATTTAAACAGTTTCAAATTTTAATCAAAAACAAAGCCCCCAAAGGTGATATCTACCACAACAGATCTTCGTTTTAAATATTAGATTTTGTAGGGTAGTATATTGCTCTGAAAATTCACTTTCAAGCATCCTTAAATATTCTTTTAACCCTCCCACATCCATAAATATCTTGTTAACATACTCACAATCATTCTTACATCATCCTTAAACATCCTTTAACTTTCTTATACACGTAAACATATTTTGAACATTTATTGTTTATTCAGATTTATGAATCTTCTTTCAGGACTTCAAATAAATTTTGTGTGTCCTTCCTTGAAGCGATGGTGTTTGTCAATATTTGTATTGTATCTGTATTCTTTAGATCCTTTTTATTCCAAAAATATTAAATTTGAATTTTTAATAAAAGTATATTTGGAAAAATTTGAACCCTATCCTGTAGCTGTGTTTTCAAGGACGAAGCAAAGAGTTTTCAAAGGATTATTCGACTATACGATGACCGGGTGTAGATTTTGTAGAGATAATTGATATACTGTTGGGGAATTTTACTTAAAATGTGATTTGTGGAATTGGGGAACGAATAAATGTTAAAACAAGGAATTGTTGGAAATTTTTATCCTTTTTTTATACAGGGTGTTTCATTGGGGAAGGGACTAACTTTAACTGTGAATGAGGATCACTTTGGTGCTTCCAAAAACCCAAATTTAATGTTTCTTCTGCACTTTATAACCGAAATACAGGGTGTTTTATAAACTTATCCTATTTCTTTCGAACCACATAACTTCCGAGTTACCCTGTATATTATTTTGAAATTTGGTGCACGTGATAAACATTACCTAGAAACTCCATCAAAAGCATATACATGAAGATAATGCAGGTCCGGCTTAGCAAAAAGTTTCGAAACTCGTCTTTCCTAAAAATAACACCCTATATATAGATTTTTTTTAATTGCTCTTTATAATTGGAAAGAGTATAAAAAGTCGAATCTACTATTTCCTTTTTATTTTTCCGCAGACAGTTTTACTACCAAAAATTTACCGTCAAAGTAATAATTTTTTATTTATTGGTGAACCATTTTACCTATTTAAAGCACGCCTCAGCGTGTTTATATCGAACTTTATAAAACGCGCCTGTTTTAAAGTTACCGTGTTAACATCAACAACTCGAGAAACGAAGTCTAAATCTATGGTCCAACTAAATCATGTCTAAATGACAATTTTCTTATTATTGATCTAACAGGAGTAGTTTGTAACGTCAAAACTTTTATTCTAGCAATATTCAACAATGTCAAATTTATAAATTAAAATGGAAAGTGCCGTTGGTATTGTTTGAAATATTAATATTTCGATTTTTCAAATCTTAGGAAATGGTATTTAAATTAATACCATTGACATTCACAGAACTCAATAAGGTTGAGCTTCCATCAAAATATACAAATTAGTTTATGCTTTTCTCATTTCCATGACAACGCAAGGTATATATTATATTCGCTATGTGCGTACCTACTGTCGCCCCCTCGCGGCTTAAAAACGCAAGTTACGTCGGAGGCATCAACACGTAAAGCTTATGGAAGCAACAATTATTATAAAGATAGGGAGCCTTTTAACTTTCACAATGTGAATAATTTGAAAATATAAGTACCTAATGACATAATGTTCAGTATTTTATAAGCGACTGGGTAAGTAATCGTTTTTAAAATGTATTTTTTTATGTCAAGTGTAGCTTTGTAGGTTAGAATCAACGGAGATTAACGTTGCCCAAAATCATTAATAAAAATCGATTATTCCATTTGACATTCCAAGTGACATTAGCTGCTTCTTTATATATGTGTATTGATTGCACACAAATGTTCTTGAAAATTTATCTGATGATTTATAATAAATGTATTTATGAAAAAATAAACAAACTACATAAAATTGATGGAGAAAACATGACGTATAGAATACTGTATCAGTGTACACTGTATTTTGAAGTGAGGTTAAGACACTAACTTTACTCTTTTTACATCTGCAATCCATTTTTTCCTTTGTACCAACTTGTGTTGCGCAGTAGGAAACTTGTAATATTTCACATCACTGTTATTCCATCCTGTATTTTTACAATTAACAACACAACAACTGTCGTGCCCCATTTTCCCCTTTATTTACATACAATATACCACATCATATCTTCTGTATGTTCCTTGTGGTATATTATTCATTATTTTTTTAATTTCTTGGGAATGGAATGGAATGGACCTTAATAAAAATTTGATAACAAAATTTTGCAGTCTTAAACTTCAAAATAATTTTTTGATTGTCTAGTTGTCAAATTTTTTCTGTTGTGTCAGTTAGGGATAAAAAATTAATTTTTACTTATTTTTCTTGACAACGGTAGCTGGAACGCTACCGAAACGTTGAAATAAAGAATTCAAAAATATTGTGGTTTAATTTCCCAAGAAATTAAAAAAATAATGAATACCACATCATCCTCCGACCGAATTGCGGAAATTCACCACTGCGCGCGCTGGGATAGTTTCGCCTATCCCCTCCAACGGTCGACACACAGCGAATAGATCACGATCACGAATTCAACCATTTGACATTTAGTTCTTATTTCCATCTATGATTTTCATTTCTTGTTGTTGTAGTAGTTATAGACCAGTATTTATAATTTCGAATGGCACCAATAAAAAAAAATAGCGTAAAATATTCGTGGATAACTGGTCTTTAAAACACTTGCTCTATTTCGAGCACTCCGGCGTTTTAAAGACCTCAATATCCACTTATATACTTTAATATACGATTGAAGTAAAGCGATGAAAATTGACTAAAACGTTTAAAATTTTTGGAAAAATGATTTTTCCGTCCAGTTTATATTCAAGTTATCTTTTTTCTCGGTGTATTTTAACTGTGTCGCGATTAGATCGACCATAAGTGCAAAACTATTTAGAATAAAAAAAAATACTAACGTATTCCGTAGAAAACAAAACGTTTTGAAATTAGATAGACAAAGCCACACATATCAGATTGTATTTGAATAACAAACAATTAATTTTCCGCAATGGATTTTCCCTTACTTATCTTTAAATCTGCCTGCACTGCTTAGAGGTTCTTTTCCATGAAAATTAGCATTCGATGTGAAATTATTCATTTCCATTTCCACTTATTATTCGGTCTATTTTTGCGACTGAGGCTAATCACCGACACCGGGACCACCTCCTAACCGAACCCACTAGTGTTCCAACCCGTGTGGTAGGAATCGGTTTTAAGTTTCCTCCGAAAGACGGCATATTTACATTATTGCTAATGCCAAAGATTACAGAATAAAAATATAAGATGTTTCACTCGTTCGAATTTATCGCGTAAAGCACCGATGCCGCTGGTGACTGTCTGGTGACTTGGATGGTACAGTACGTCGCTACGTCCTCACTTGCATTTAACTTGACATATTATACGGGACGTCGCCCGTCGAGCGCTGTTATTTTAGAACGGTGTTTATTGGTTGTTCGCGTTTTATATTTAAGTTGTATAGATTTTTTGAATTTATTAATTAATTGTTGAAATGAGCAAAAAGTCATATTAAGAAAACACAAAAATTCAATTCTATAGCTAATCAAAGGAGAATTGGTCAGTTCCTTTTGAACGAATTTACAAAATTTTGTTTTCATCATCCATGTAATCAATTTCCTTTCAAATATTATGCAAGTCTCCTACACCAGAGTCCGTATATATTTTACTCCCAAATGTATATTGAAATATTTGGAAAACAATAGATTAAATTTAACACATAAACCAAACTCGACAACATTTATAAAAAAATTTTATAAAGGTATTCTGCAGCTGCTTCTCTTTTTACTGTTTTAACCTTGTCAATCCAAAAAATACGCGTTATTTGAAGATCAAAATTTAAGATTCAATGGCCCTATTAGTCTGGTGGCTAATGAGTATATTTAATTGAGTTTGTGATAAATATCTGCTAGATTATCAATAAGTTCAAAAAAATTACTAAGATTTGGATAAAAACTGTGAATTGATTCATTTTGAAAATTCAAGCTTATTTTTTACTTACCTTTTCAAATTCATATCCCGAACATTTTTCGAAATAATTAACATTTAAAAATAAACCTTTGTGATAAAGAATCCTATCAATTTAAATATATTGTTATGATTTTATTTTGTGCTTTTTTTGTTATTATGGCAAATTTTAATTATTTATATTTTTTGTTTTAATTTATTCAATTTATTTTATTCAAAATTTTTTTATATTTGTTGGGCGGCAAATTGTTTAAAAAAATTATTAATAATTAGTTACCCTACTTGTATTATGAGATTCTTTTAACCTCAGGGTCGAATAGTTCCAACCTGACAAACAAACTTGTAAAAAAATACTATATTTTTTTTTAAATAAATAATCTATGATGTGAAACAATAATCATTTATTTATTTTTTATTTCCAATTTTCAAAAAAATTCTTCCTCAAATAAATTTTCATATACCCCTCGTACACTCTTATTGCCTTCAGATAACTTGCAGTTCCTCTTAGAGGGCGGTTAAAAGTTATGAAATTCTGAATGTGAAGATGGATGTCAAAACTATGAATTATTTTATGTGTTTTATGGATTCTAATTATTTAATTATTATTATTATGTGAGTATTATATTTTATTTATTATTTTAAAGTTCAAACTGTAATATTTTATATGTAAGAAATTTAGTAGTTTAAATTAATCTATCATAAATTGTAACTAACCTCAAAATTATTACTCTTTATATTATCTTTTATTTAACAAACTAACTATATCTTCCTCTTTTCTTATTTAATTTAAATTTACCATATTTAATCCTTTTATCCTTCTAGGTGTCAGAAATACAAGATAATAAATTTCTTACCAATTTGTTACTGTAATGTTGATACTTGTCAATGTCTGCTGAGCTGCTTACAGAAATTTCTTGTTAGACACTTATACGGAATACCCACATGGACAAGCTTCACTAGATGCTCTCTTCGCTTCAAAATCTGATTCCAACGTCCATGGACAAGCTCTATTAGATGTTCTCTTCGTTTCTGTATGTCTTATTTCAATTTTTATGTATCATTGCTTCATTTCTCTCTTTTCCAACTATAACCTCTCTTTAACTAAATTTCTCAAATACTCTCCTCCGTCAGCTAGTGTCACCTTTTTCCTTTACAATTTATATTTTTTAGCCTTCTTTTTAAATTCAATTTGATTTCTACTCTCCAAAATTTTTTTAAAAATTGTTGATTTCTTTCCCCATCAATCTTTTTCTACCTTTCAAAAATTGAAGTTTCTTTTTATTAGCTTCCAAAATTTTTTTTTATTTGTCAAATTTTTTAACTCACCTATTCTATAATTAACAAAAAAAACTTTACTTTTAACATTACATTTCATTTTCTATTCCTAATATTTTTTATACTTTATACATCTTTATGATCAATCATGTTTTCCTTTACAAATACACTTTCTGAGATTTCTTACATATATTTTTATTATTTACGCTTTAAAATATTTTAATCTTTAATATTATTATGGCTTGAACCTTTTCTTTTTTTTTCTTGGAATTATTATTTTCAAATTCATATTTTGTCTATGTTTTGAAATGTTTTAAATGTTGAATATTTAATTTTATTTCAATATTTCTCTAATTACCCCTGTATAGCTTAAAAAAAATTTCGAACTCCTCTGGTATCTACCGGTCTCGTTATTGACAACAAAAGCGAGTCGTAAACATAATTTATAAGAGGGGCGTCCGTTTGGGACAGAAACTTGAATCAAACCGCCCTGGAGTGAAACATCTTATATTTTTATTCTGTAATCTTTGATAATGCCTGCGAGCTGTAATATGCTGAAGGCTTAACGTCGGTGTTTGCCCAGTGGTCAAGTACTAACTGCGCTCAACAGAGCTTTAAAATTATTTTTCGATACATCCAAATTTTTATTGGGTAATAACATAGTGAGTAACTTGATGTTACCCACCTCTAACTCATCCCCGTTGACCGTTAAAGCCTGTAATACGCACGGGAGTTGGAAGTTCACAACGCAGTCAGATTTTATGAATTTCATGTTAGCGGAGACTACTCAATTAAAAATTCTATTATAAAGTTAAGTCAAAGAGAGCTTGTGGTTGTGGGTATTTTTTCAATTTAAAATAGACCAACTTAAAGACGTCAAAGTAGGAAAGAACCGATTTAAAAAAAATAATGTAGACAATCTATATATCTATCATAGACGGAAATGTATCTTAAATTTCCATTTAATTGAAATCGGAAAAACAGGACTTTTCGAATTTTACGAATTTAAAATAAAACATTGACTTTAAATTGTTTATAACCCGCCACTGGTGAAACATATCATACAAAAAGCTTATTAAAATGTGAAATAATCAAATTGAAATTGATTCTACTGCTTACAATTTCCTCTTATATTATAAGTTGATAAAGTTGAGAGGAAGGAAAATATTTTTATAACGAACAAAACGATATCAAAACAACACGTTGGAATCCAGTTTGTTTCCTCAACATAGAATAAGTAGATTCTGTTTTAACTTCGTGTTAAATTTATAGTGATAATGAGCAACGAAATTGACGGTATTAATAATAAACAGGATGATGACGAAGGTAAAGATTATAGCATTTTTTTAAGAATAGCTAATAACAGTTGGTCCTAGAATATATTAAAAATTATAGGAATGTGTTAAGCCATTTACATCAGTTATTGTTTCCACTTCATTCAGTCAAAATTTAGAGCTTTGTTTTGAATCAAGCCTAGTTGTAAACTTGTTACACATGAAGCTAGTGGTGTGATTGATGCGGACGTTTTCCAAGTCATTATAAGTGTCATTTCACGGCTTTTTCTTAGACAACGAGGTACTAGAAACAGAGAAAGACCTAGAAGTTTACGACCAAGGGTTACCACCTTATCTGACTGTAGAGAACTCTCCCTCTCTTTCAGTTGAAACAGTACGTCATTGACACAAATAAATAGGCATGCTCGATTGTTCTCAGAAGAGCCTAGATGTGACTTCATGCTAGGTAACAGCTACAAAGGGTCTTGAACTCCCATGAACCAAAGACTCTCCAAGAGCTTATTGCGCAAAGGGTCAATAAATGTTATGGGACACTCCAAGAGCTTATTGCACAAATGGGCAACAATTATTATGTGGCACTCTAAGAGCTTATTGCGAAATCAGCCCCAATGTAATATTGGAAGAAATAGGTGAGGCCGAGAAAAAGAGAAGATCTGACCATTGGAAAGATCTAGTAGGGCTTATACAATCAAAGACTCTTCTGGGTGTCTACAGCCTGTTGAGATCAAATGAATGTATAAGTCGAAGTAAAACTGCGCTGAGAGTTTTAACAGGGATCCTAACGGGACATTGTCGCCTGAATGAACACTTGAAAAAGCTCAAAATAGTGGAGGAAGAAGAAGAATGCAGATTTTGTCGCATGGAAGAAGAAACCTCCATCCACATACTTTCCAACTGCACAGCACTTCAGAATCCTAGAGCACAGCACCGGAGAGATTACTGGATATAAGAGGAACATTTACCTAAGTTGAAGCCTGCAGACATCCTAAAATTCCTCCGGGAAAAAGGACTAAAGGAACTACTAGTTGTTGAGAGTCTCCTCAGAAACTAAGTAACTTTTGGGTCTCAGTGAATGTCACCCCAAAAAACATACACACAAGAGCTTATTGCACAAAGGATCAACAAATATTATGTGGCAACCCAATAAATAATTGCAATATGCCAAAAATTTTTATGGGACACTCCAGAGCTTATTGTGCAAATGCCAAAAAATTTCATGGAACACTCCTAGAGCTTTTTGCGCAAAGCACCAACAAATTTTATGGGACTTTTTAAGAGCTTATTGCGCAAATGGTGAA
>CAJUYH010004320.1:0-27740 GCA_910591685.1 Galerucella tenella
TGAAGACGCCTGACGCCAAGCCATTTTAGAACAAAAAACTAATAAATGACATTCTCCAGACTGTTTGTCAAGTTACACTTTGCAGTTCGACAACTACGTTCTGTATCACTCGGAGCCATAGATAAAACATACTTGCCCGGTGCGTACTTTTCGATCTGATCACAGAAATGTAAACCACAGAATCCTAACTTTCTAATAGGTATGCAACTAAACGTGCATTAATGCATGTTTAGAAACGTACCACCTTGTTGCTTAGTCGTAATACAGACTGTCCAAGCGAAATTATACTGGGATATATAATTGCTTTCATTATAGAATTATGGAAAGATATCATGTAGTTAGGGTTGAAACTATTAATTTGTCATAACAGTTAAATTCACAATGTTTCAAGACACAAATAAAATGGTTAATTGTAAATGGAAGAAGAAGATAAAACAAAACGACCTTCTATTTTAGATTTAGCTCTAAATTAATGTGTGTGTGTACCTTTGAGGAAAACTAAAATTACAAGGTCCATTGGTTTCATGTGTATAGTTACTGTCGAACTTTATTAAAACTAGAAGTAATAACACATGTTATAATTATGTCAACTAGCAGAACTGATTGAATTTATAAATAAAACTTACCAAGGACTATGGCTGAATCAGATAATAGTTAATCCTGGAGGAGCTTCAATTGCTTCATCATACATCTACATATAAACTCCAGCTACTCTACAATACCCTGCTGGTCCAATGAAAATGGTACTCTAGTTATTGAAGCAACTGTATCGACGACAACTTGCAGACATTCACATTAGATCTAAAAATGAAAAAAAAATATTTAGAATTAAGACAAGGAAATCATGTTCCAATGAGAAATAGTCAATTTGCTCAATTACAGCTGATAATTTTACCTTATTTCTTCCTTTGATGCTATGTATCAAACATCATGATGAACAATTTTCATGAAATGATTGAAGGATGTGAATTATTATCAACTGTTTTATTAATAGTTTTTTAGGAAGAATAAAAAGTATTTCAACATACCGCCTTTGGATCAAGTGAGAAATTATTTAGTATAAATTTATATGCACAAAAAAAAACAGAAAGTGTGAAGACGCCAAGCCATTTCAAGTCAAAAGGCAAATAATTAAAATGACATTTTCGAGTGGTTCGAAAAGTACACTAGAGCGTGCTCGATTAACTCTGGTGTAAACCACAGAATACTACAAGAAAATTCTAATAGGTATGCAACTAAACATGCATTAATACATGTTCAGTGGCATACCTCCTTGTAGCATACAGTTGTTATACAGAGTGTCCAAAGGAAATTATAGAAGTTAATTTTATCCAATAAAATAAAAATTATAAATATTCGGCGATTTTCACCATAAGTTATGCTTATATCCAAACCCCAAGTCTACCTCATTGTGCATACAATTCACTGAAAAATACAAATTAACATAGAAGCTTCCAATTTCTAATGGTTATAACTATAACCAATTATTGTTATTTCCATTTTTGTGCAATTTAGAATATGTCAATATTGCTATGTACACATCATAGAATTGACACTCTTTAAGAAAGCAAAACAAGGGAATACCAAGCTCAACTTGAATAGAAATCATTATATATAATATAACCAAAAACAAAACACAAATGTTCCATTTTAGATTTAATGGACTCATTTGCAAAAAATTCAAGTGACAAAATTTTATTCTAATGTGAAATAAATAAGTAAACCTTCATTTGCTCCTCAAGTTAGGTTAGGATAATATTAGAATATAGAAATTCGCAATAATTGAATATAGGTACTTACAGTCTAGCATTTTTCAACATGAAGTAACTCCATTGATGTTTTATCAAAATTTTCATATGACAGTAATAAACTTTGAAAAATATGTTTTATTTTTCCGAAAACAAACAAGTCTTGAAATTATTTCAACTGGCAGTGTGGTTTATTATTATTTTGAATAGGTACTTGAATTTACAAATAAGACACTTACCAATGACTACTAGAACTTAATCAGATAAAAGTTAAGGCTGGAAAAGCTCCTATTACTTACTGTACATCTGTTGTTCTAAAATATCCTACTGGTCCAAGTTAAAGCAACTGTATTGATAGAAAACCGTATGTTACCAACACTTTCATTCACGGAGAAATATAAGTGCATATGCACAAAAACAGTAAAAGATAAGTGGCTTTTTTTATGTGTGAAGACGCCAAGCCATTTTATTTTAAAACAAATCAAATGTCAAAATTGTCAAATATGTAATTATTGTTGTGTTCTTTTTACTTACGCTCGAGGATCAGTTGCTCTGTTCACTTTGGCGTGTTCTTTTCAAGCGTTTGCTTTGAACAGAGCCACAGATCTGAACTTTCGTTTCCCCTTTTGCCCTGTAAACCATAGAGTACTAGTTGCTACTGGAATAAACACAAGATCTAAATATTTATGTGGTTATCCACGGTATAAAACCATAGAAATACAGCACATACTTCTGATAGTTTCGCAAGTCGAAAACCACAAGCCAACATATCCCGTATTATACATGGCATACCAAAAAAAAATCGGATTTTGTGTGTATCTTCCACCTAGACGTAATTGTCAAAAAAGATGACTTAATTGACAGAGGTTTAAAAAATGGAGGGTTTTTCAGTACTTAGGACTCAGGATTGCGATTTTTTTTATCAAAATTGCATAATCGAGGATTTTTTTAACTGTTTTATAGCAATAGGGTTTTCTAATAAATACAAAATCTTTTTACCGAACCCTAAGCAACCATAAAATACGCAATTATTAAAATCAAGCAAGTTGAACAATGTCAAAAATGATTTACACTAATCCTGTCATTTGAATTTGAAATTATTTTTTTATTTTGGTAAAATGGCTCATTTAAAATTATTTCGTCCAGTTAAACCTACAGTTAATGTGGTCAAACAATTCATCAGGTACGAGATTTAAATTCACAGACAGAACCACATAATCTTTATTCTATTTTAGAGTACCAGTGAGAAAGTGTAGCGGATGCAGCAAAGCAGAATTTGTACCGATATGCGACCCAGTCGGTATCGGACATAGAATTTCTTGGGACGCCCAAGCGAAAAAGATTTATTGGGTGGACATACCCAACGGTAACGTTCACACATACGATCCAAAGTGCGGAAAGTGCCTCAAAGCCAAAGTGTGTAAGTCATAGAAAAACAAAATACATAACAAGTGTGTTGAAGCATAAATATTATTTGTAGGTAATGAACCATTAGTGTTCATGTTTCCTGTAGAGGGTTCGGAAACGAAACACATTGCTGGAATCGCAAGAAAACTCTGCTTCGTCGAATGGGACGGAAAATGCGATAAAGTTGAGAAGGTGGAAGTTATTCAAGAAATTGATACTGAACCGGAAAGGAAATTAAACGCTATTAACGGTACTAAAGTTGACCCGTGGGGAAGATTGTGGTCGGGTAAGTTCTGGACGTATGATATAGAACAGACGATAGGGGTAACAACTACAAGTAAATAGCAATACGGCTGATTTTTTTTCATAACTACCTTAAAGTATGTAGATTTATATAAAAAAAAAAGTGTGCCAGTCTATCGATTTTCCAAATTAGAAAAAAAAATCAAAAAACTTTTTTTTTTAATTTTTCAATAATACGCTCTGGGAAGAAGGTAGAGAAAAATAAAAAATACCACTGTGTAGGGGAAGTGTTTTGCAACAAAAAAGGTTTCTTGCGTTTCTTTCGTCCGAGCAATGGTATGTCCGGAAAAAATTCTGTAAGCTTAGTATGTGTTCCGCATCCGCGCGACTCTATTTTCTGAAGCGCGGCGGAGTACATTATAAACTATTGTACAGTTATAATGTAGATATAAATAATTGTAATACGGCATTTTGAAGAGGAAAGTGTCGGCTTTAAGATGGCATTTTTTTTGTCATATCACATAATCATTTTTAGCAAATTACTCATATATAATTATTATGTTCTAATCAAAAACCAAGTATCTCAATTAAATAGTATATTATGATAAAAGTGTATAAGCGAGCCTTTTAAGCACGCACGACGAGTTTGGAAGCACGAGGCAAAGCCGAGTGCCTTTTAACGGAGTAGTGCTTAAAAGGCGCTTATACACGTGTATCATACGCTATTTTTTATTATACCTGCACAAAGTCTAAATGTCATGACTTTAATTATTGATCTGACATGAGTACTTTGTTATGTCAAATAGAACAATAATTTGCATGTGAAATATGTGTTGATGAATGTTAATACAATGATCGAAAACGAGGATAGGTCATCTGTGATTAGATTGTTAGCCGAATAAGCTGAAGGGAGGTTCCCCGAGAAATCCAAGGAAGCGTATCTAAAGGAATACGAAAAATTTACGAAATGGATGGTCACAACCAACCAGACGGTGATCGATGAAACGAAATGCTTGCGTATATGAACAAAATGGTAGGTAGTAATTTATTATTGAAAATAGCAATCAAATAACGAAGTTTCATTAAAGTCAAGTCTTTACAAGTCGTCATCATTGTGGTGCATTCACTCCAAATTTCAAACGATGCTACGAATCAAACACGGGGTGAGCATTGCTTCTGAATGAGTTCTAAACAGATAGACTGGTAAACTTTTTTTTTAAATTAATCTACATACTACAAGGTACTTATGAAAAAAAATCAGCCGTATTGCTAATTACTTGTACTTTTGATCTAAAATGACCCATACCGACTGGCCTATGAGTCTATTCTGTATTTTTTTATTAAAATATAAAATATCAATGCCTGTCTTTAAAGATTAAAATCGTACTTATCACAATATCACTGAGCTTGTACATAGTGTAATTTTCTTCCTCACCTTTTGCCATGGAGTCAGCTTGTGGCTGTTTAACCCTTTCACTGCTGCATGCATTTTTGTAGTTTACTAGTAATCTACCAACGAATGATTACGCTCGGTTCTGGCAATTTAACTTCCTGGAGACCCCCGCGTTTATACACAGTTCCCAGACGTAGATTGCCACTTTCTGGACCTGGTGCGGCACCAACTACTCCCAGTGAAAGGGCAAACTTCTTCAATATTCTGCATTGAAATTATTGACAGATGCCTCTGTGAGTGGCCAGTTTCTGTCTGTAGAAAAATTAACTCCTCTGAAAAGCCTTAAATTAGTATAACTACTTATAAGAAACAAACACTTTGAAATCCGCGAATACAACAACATAGGTTATGCTTGCTATACCTCTGTCAAAACAACTTCAATGAATTAAAAGCAGCAGTGTTGCCAGAAGGATGGATTAGAAAAATGGCTTAATTTTTCCCTAGAGTTCCCTAAAACTTCAAAAATGAAAAATCCCTAGAAATAATGAAAAAGACTTATCAAAGTTTACATTAAAGGTGCATTCATGCAAGAGAAAATTAAAACTAAGAAGATAAAACCATGCTATTTTTTTAAATCTCAATTTCTTAGTTTCTTGCATGAGCATGTGCGTGTAATGTAGATGTTCATGCAAGAAACTAAGAAATTAAAATTTAAATTGAAAAATAACATGGGTTTATCTTCTTGGTTTTAATTTTTTCTTGCATTAATCCACCTTTAAACATGAGTTTTGGAAGGGACAAAGCTTATTTTGTAATTAATTAAATTGGTAGTACTGGTTTCGTTTGTTGTGCGGCAGCGCAATAAACATTCGGCCATCCCCTAGACCTGGGTACACGCCTCCGATGCGCGCGCACACTTATACTTTCTCTCTCTTTCAAGTTCTGAATACCAACTACTAGTGAATTCTTTTTCTCTCTGTAAAGGACAATCAACATTCGGCCATCCCCTAGATCTGGTTGCACGCCTCCGATGCGCGCGTACAGTTATCTCTCTCTTTCAAGCTGTTTTTCTCATATTTTCCTTGTCGTACTTGTGCAATCCAGTAAGGTTCCAAAAGAAATTACGCGAGCTGTATATAAATATAAAACTATCCACAATATACAGCGACATCTGTAGTTGTTATTAAATATACCAAGTAATTAAAATAGAATTTTGAAATAAATTTAGTTATTAAATTTGCTAAATTCTCCATCCTAATATATTATGACAACTGCAAAATTTTCAATAGAGTGGACAGTTTTTTGACTGTATTTGATTTGACTAAAAATAGTGTAAATATTTCTCTACGGTGTACCCTAAAACAGTTTTCTAGTATTTAAATATATATTTAGGTACCATGGGACCCATGGACGCGGTGAAAGGTAATTTCGCACCTGGGTTGGGTCAATTATACAGCATGGAAAAAGGTATCATAAAACAACACAAAACCAAGGTAGGCATTTGCAATGGAATGGCGTGGAATACGGAAACTATGAAAATGTATTGGATCGACATGTTGCAACACAAAGTTTTCGAATACGATTTCGACGATGGAAAAATGTGTAAGTTACGTTTTTAAGCGAGTGTCACAAAAAATGAAGTTTTACGGATCTATTAACGTCCCTAAAGTGTATCTTTTTTGGCCGCTTTTTTACTTTACGGCCGCTTTTTTACTTTACGGCCGCTTTTTTACTTTACGGCCGCTTTTGCAAACAAAGTCATTATGAGGGCAACCTACTAGAAACATTTAATTTGCTTATTTGAGTTATTTCCACGTCCGATATTAAGATTGTCAAATTATGAAGGCGGCCTACTAGACACACTTAATTTGCATGTTTGAATTATTTACCCATAAAACAAAAGGAAAGGTTCCGTTGCCAGGCTGTTTATTTACAAGCTTTCCGTTTCTGTCAGTGAAATGAAATGTAAAATAAATAACTAACAAATAATAAAAACCACATTTACGGTGTATACTGTGATAAAAAACAGTTAAAAAGAAAAATGAGTGACAGTGATAGTGACAATCCAGCTGAAATTTATGAAGCCGCCAATGCAGCGACTCTAAATTTATTACCTGAAAAATCCAGGCAGATTTACTTAAACCAGTATGAGATTTTTATGGAATGGTGCAACATACATAAGATTAAAAAATTAAAAGAAGAAGTACTTCTCGCATTTTTTCTGGAAAAGGCCAAGGTTTCAAAATCATCAACATTATGGTCCGTATACTCGATGTTAAAATCAACAATTATGGTCAAAAATAACATTGATATCAGCAAGTTTTCAAAACTGAATGCTTTTTTGAAAAAGCAAAATGTGGGTTACGAAGCGAAAAAGTCGGCAGTTTTTACAAGAGACGATATCAATAAATTCTTAACAGAAGCTCCAGATAAGAACTACTTAATGTGGAAGGTAATAAAACACAATATTTTTAAAGTTCATTGTTCTTATAACTATATTGTAATATTTTTAGGTTTGCTTGATAATTGGATTGACTGGTGCTTGTAGGCGAAATGAACTAAGGCAGTTGTCTATAAATGATATTCAAGACAAAGGAAACTTGTTAGTAACCACAGTCCCGGAGACAAAAACCGGTAAAAAACGAGTATTTACAATAACTGATGAAATAATTGAAAATATAAGTGCCCTACAGCTGATTCGAAAATACTTAAATTTACGACCTTTCAATGTACGTCATCAAACGTTTTTTATAAATTATCGCCAAGGAAAATGTTCTACACAAGTTGTTGGTGTTCATACCTTTGGAAAAATACCATCACTTATTGCACAGTATCTACAATTACCAAATGCTAATAAGTATACGGGTCATTCTTTTAGAAGAAGTTCAGCCTCTCTCTTGGTTGAAACAGGGGCTGATATTTTAATGTTAAAAAGCCACGGAGGTTGGAAGTCTAACTCTGTAGCAGAAGGCTACATTGAAGATTCCATTTCAAGAAAGAAGGAAATTTCAAATAGAATTCTTGCAGGAGGAAAAGGTACTTCAGGTATGCGTTCTTCTGTTCAAAATAATTCCAAAGAAATTGAATTAGATGGTACTTCAGTAAGCAGCTTTCCAGCAAGAACCATTGTTACGGAAAATCAAGAAAATGAAATGTTTGTTAACAATGTCATGTCTAAAAGTGGTATTACATTTTCAAAATGTAGTAAATGTACATTTAACATAACAATTAATAGCAAATAATGCCCTAATTTATTAACTTCGTTATGACCCAACTTCTGTTTATCATACTTACTATAAGTAATTCTGTACACATCTTTGTTACTTAATAATACACTTTTCATTTGGTTAATAAAAATTTGAATCTAATCTTCCAGTTTCGTCTCTGTTTAGAAACAAAATTGTAAAAAAAAGTTGTTACCTATTTGATGAGACACTCGCTTAAAAAATTTTGTGTGCACCTCGGCCGTATGATATTTTTGGCCTCACCTGAAATTTGCTTGGCCTCGGCTACGCCTCGGCCGCAAATTTCAGATTCGGCCAAAAAAGATCAACATTACGGCCTTGGTACACAAATAACTATTAATATAATAGTCGAATGCGGTCTTATCATGCGGGTCATAACAACGTCATTCAACAAAGACATACTCACCGTTTTTGTTTTCTTTTATTGCGTTTAATCATAACTTCCAAATAAAATCCGTAAGATGAATAAGACAGACTTGTGCAATTTCGGCGGGAGAAAAAAGGATAATGTATTTAGCTTTCAGCGAATCTAAAAAGTCTTTCACCAGCGAAGTTTTTATTTAAATGACAGTTATGTCACTTTGACAATTCAAAGTGACAATACGAATAATGAGAAGCAATTTTTCCGGTATTTTGCATCCTCAAGCAAAAAAAATTGTACTTAATCTGATAAATTATTTCGAGAATGAATGAAAAAGTGGAATTTCGTCAACCAGTGTGCAGGAAATATCAACCATCATTATTTTCTCCGGGTATATTTGTAATCTCACATTTTGGTAACCTCTGTGTCTTCTGATTTGATACATATGATTAGTGGCCTTCAAACCCGCACGATAAGAGCGCTTTTGACCGAAGTATGATTATTTTACAACTGAAATATTGTGAAATATACTTTACACATTTTTTTTATTATTATTCAAATAAATGTATTATTTTAGGTAATGAAAGAGTCGCCTTTGATTTCAAAGCTCAATGTTTAGAAGGAAAACCCGACGGTTTAACGATTAACAATAAAGGAGAATTGTGGGTTTGCGCGGTTTTTTCAGGACTTCTCGTCAAATTTAATCCGAAAGACGGGAAAATTTTAGAGAAGCTAAAAACCCCCACGCCGCAGGTTTGTTTATACGGGTGGAGTATCTTGTGGGCGAGTTGTACCAACAAGGATTAAAACATAACTAATGGTTTAAGCAAAATGGGTGTTGTACCAGACTGGATCAGTGGGTAACGGGTTTGTTAACTGCCCAAAAATGAGTGGTTAAAATAATAACCCTAGTTTTCTAACCTAAAAACTTTGCTCAACTGTCAGTGGATTCTGTAAATTTTTTATTTTTACCAAATATAATGGAATATCCCGATATACTGAATTTTAGTGATGAAGAAGATTTTAATGAACTTGTAAATTTACAAGTATATCCGAAACGCCCACAAAACTTTCGGCGACGAACTAACCATTTTACAGAATGGAATGACCAGGAATTTTTGGATATATTTAGACATCGTCAGCTTGAGAGCACAGGCCAGTGACTTGTTTCCCTAAAAGTTCCACATCAATATCATTGGCAGGAGATGGAACATATTCTCAGCCACCTGTGCCGAGTCTCTGCAGTTTCTCTTCCGCGAAAGCTTTTTTGGATTTTTTTTTTCATATTTGTGAATTTGTTTTTTAGGATGCCGAAGTCCCTGTAGCGATCGCTAGATGTATTAAAATTAAGAGCTCCTTTTTTCCACGCCTCCATTTTTTCGTCATTACTGACTGCGTCAGTCCTTTTATTTTGCTTGACGCAATCCAAGAGGAGGCGTTCTTTTTTGGCCCTGAAGTTTTCTGAACTTTTTTTATTTTTATTCATTTTTAGTCAAATAAAATAATATGCAAAAATAAAAAACACTTCAGGAACTGAGAATGTAAACTGAGACTGGGGGGTTAGAATCGCATTAAAAATTCTTCTTTTATATTTTTCATTAGCAAAACGTAAGTAATTTACTCCACAGTAGTTCATTCGTCTAGCATTCACTGGTACAACACGTACCGGTTCAAACTTTTGTTAAATTTAACCCTATGGTTAGATAAACCAGCTTTAACCGACTGTTGGTACAACTCGCCCTATAGGTGAAACATTTTCAAATATTAATTTAGAGAAAAATGTTATTTTTGATAAAAAGTTTTGCTTGTTCTGAAACCCCATAAAATGAAGTAAAATCCAAGTTTTTCAAAACCCGTCTCATTTTATGGCCAGTTTTATGAAAACCTGGAGTATGACTTTTTGACATTTCTTCACATATCTCGGGAAACTTAAGGTTTGCAGGGTTCTAGTCGAGGGGTGAACCACCCTGCGAAATACTGTCACAAATTTGCGAAATCGCGGGAAATCACGCGAAATTACGGGAAATCATGCGCAATCCCGTGAAATCTTGCGCAATCATGCACAATAATTAGCAAAATAGTGAAATTTTCCGGTACTAAACTCGCGCGAAACACGGGAAGTCACGCGAAATCATGCGAATCACGCGAAATCTTGCGAAATTACACTATTTGCGAAATACTGTCACAAATTTGCGAAATCGCGGTAAATCACGCGAAATTACGGGAAATCACGCGAAATCTTGCGCAATCCCGTTAAATCATGCGAAATTAGCAAAATAGTGAAATTTTCCGGTATTAAAGTCGCGCGAAACACGGGAAATCACGCGAAATCATGCGAAATCTTGCGAAATTACACTATTTGCGAAATACTGTCACATTTTTGGCATTGCGAAATTCTGTCACAAATTTGCGAAATTCTGTCACAAATTTGCGAAATCACGGGAAATCGCGCGAAACACGAGAAATCACGCGAAACTACGGAAAATCACGCAAAATCATGGGAAATATTGCGAAATCCCGTGAAATCATGCGAAATTTTGTGAAATTATGCGAAATTTTGCGCAATCATGCACAATAATTAGCAAAATAATGAAATTTTCCGGTACTAAAGTCGCGCGAAACACGGGAAATCTTGCGAAATTACACTATTTGCGAAATAGTGTCACATTTTTGGCATAGTGGTTCACCCCTCGGTTCTAGTCTACGCCATTCAATTCAGAATTAAATTTTCTATAATGTAAAATGCCGGTAATTTATTTACGTGACTCGTGACAAGTCATTTATACGTCAGTTATACGTCATTTTTGTCATTTATGGTCATTCATCATTATTTTAATTGCTGTACCTTAAATGTAGGATACTATATTTATATAAGTATTATAAGTAAAGGCATCATGCAATTCCAAAACAGATATTTTTGAATATACTGCGTGTCCACGAATGGAGTATCCTATAGGTGAAAAATTGTTAAATATCAATTTATTGAAAAATGTTATTCTCGATAAAAAGTTTTGCTTGTTCTGAAACCCCATAAAATGAAATAAAATTCAAGTTTTTCAAAGCCCGCCTTATTTTATGGTCAGTTTTATGAAAACCTAAAGTCTGACTTTTTGACATTTCTTCACATATTTGCTAATATCTCGGGAACCTTAAGGTTTGCAGGGTTCTAGTCTACGCCATTCGATTCAGAATTGAATTTTCTATGAAAAACTATTGAAAAACCTAGGATTTTAGAATTTTCAGGTTTCGAAAATTTTTTCAAGTCCGCACCGAAACTACTAATTCGCGAAGACTCACAATTTTCAAAATTCCTCTTTTTATAGAAAATTCAATTCTGAATCGAATGGCGTGGACTAGAACCTTGCAAACCTTAAGGTTCCCGAGATATTAGCAAATATGTGAAGAAATGTCAAAAAGTCGGACTCCAGGTTGCCATAAAATGAGACGGGTTTTTCATTTTATGGGGTTTCAGAACAAGCAAAACTTTTCAATCAAAAATAACATTTTTCACTAAATTGATATTTAAAAATTTTCCACCTATAGGACACTCCATCCGTGGACACGCTGTATAATTTTTTTGTAGGACGAATTTTTTTCTAAAATAATCGTTTTCAGGTAACCTCTGTATGTTTTGGCGGTGAAAGTCTCGATTTAATGTTCATTACAACAGCGAATATTAATTTCGGAGGAAAGAAACCTGCCGGTCGAGCCGGAGGTACGTATATGATTAAAAACACCGGGGAAATAGGAAAGGTCGATCCGAGATATAAACCTTGTTAACACTGTACCTACTGTCTATATTGTCATTTATTTGGATATTAAAGAAAATTGTAGCGTCAAACATCTTTTTATTTAACACGAATTCGTTGCTTTTTCGATGAAAAAATTATTTTCCACAACATATCGAACGCACTGTAACAAAACGTTTCTTTCCCTACGAATTTCGTTTTCCAAAAGCTTTTCCAACAGCGTAACTTTCCGCTTTTTAAACTTGTAATTAAAATTATCCTTATCACTCGAATTTCGATTTTTTTGTTTGAAAGTCCTTCTATTATCCCGATTTCTATTTTGGTTCCTTTTATTTCTCTTCCTCCCTTCCACTTTGTCTTTCTTTCTTTCTTCCACCGTCTCAATAACAGATTCTTTTCTTTTTTCTATTTTAACTTCCGTTGGAGGTTCTTCATCACTATCTTTCTTTTCATCAATTACTTTAACAGGTTTCTTATTGATTTCCTCTTCTGATTCACTTCCGCTCATATAAGCGCCCATTAGAGCCCCTAGGGCGTTATTTAATTTAATTTCGACTGGTTTAACGGGTTTGCTACTCCATTCGTCGTCTTCGTATTCGCTTTTTTCTTCTACAAGTTCAGGATCTAACGTAGTGGTACCTTTGAAAGGAAACATTGTACCGTTCCAATCGATTTTTTCGTCTATTAAAGATATCGGCTTCTTTTCTCTAACGAAAGGTCGTTTAAGTTTTTTCTTTGGAATTATTTTGTTGCGTTCCGCTTTTGCCACTGAAAATATCAAAGAGAACAATTAGTCCAGTGACTAAACACCTGAAATTATCGAAAGCTCCTGAAAAGTCGATGAAGACTTCACTTGAGGATCAATTTGTAGGTCACGGCAGGTGTTTTTAAACGAGAAAAAACTTAACGCGATTAAGTTTACGGAAGGAGGGGAAAACGGCTCGCTAAACCCTGGAAAACGGGCTTCCCGCTAATATCTTGCTAATTATGCGAATTAGAGAATTTTTCTTTAAATAAAAAATGAAGATCGTCTTATTATCTACAGAGACGGTCCCTATAATTTTTTTCGAAAATTCGATAGTTATCGAGATAATGAGACATAAAAGTCTCCTCATTTCATCTGCTGCTCTGCCTGTTGGAATTCTGCTGTCTATGCATTTATTGTAAGCGGGCGGACGAATTTTATTGTTCCATAACTAGGCAAAAAATTGACATATTCCGATGATTCAAAGTTCATCCCAATGGGAAGAAACGTAGCTATCATTTCATGTGACTTGCAACTCGTCCATACTTGACAAAAATATTTAAAAAAGGGATCAAAGTTTTTTGGAACTTTAGTTCTTTACGTCAGGTTATGTTTGAGCGACCGGGGGTCGCGACGCAAAAGATCTGACCGTTGCGTTACGTTATGTTACGTTGCTTCGTTATGTGCCTTGCTTGCGTGCGTGTGCTCTCTCCTGAGTCTCTCTCTCGTTTACGAAGCAGCGATTCATATGCTTCAACCGGGAATCGAACCCGGGCCGCCCGCGTGGATGGCGAGCATTCTACCACTGGACCACCGATGCTACATTAAAATTCTATGCAAAGCTGGTATTCGCAGTGCTGATGATCTACTTGAATTTGTTCGGATACATTTTTACTATTATTTCCATAATTTTTTTTGCGCGATTGATCTTTTTTGTTTATTTACAGCATCGGTTGTCAGGACGGTAGGTTGTGTTTACTGGTTTCTAAGTTTAACACGTCGGTAAGTGATTTACTTACCGTCCAGACGTCGAAAAGTAATAAATAAAAACAATTTCACTAAAATGCAAAATATATTTTAAACTGATCGAGAAGTATAAATGTCACTTTTGAAATTTCGTTCATTTCGAAGAAATTTAAATTATTTTATTCGGAATTTATTTCAATCGCGCAAAAAATGGTATAAGCATCTCGAACGTTAAGGGTAATTCTCGAACGTTAAGGGTAATTACAACGTTTGCATGTGGATTCCTCTCGTAAAATTGGACAAAATGATATGAGGATTAATGGGTCTAGCACATTTACTTTTCGAAATACAGGGTGTTGAAATTTTGAAAACTTGAATGTTTCAATTCGATAACTTTAAAATGGATTGATAAATTGATTTGACATTTGGCAGGTAGTTTTTAAATGTAAAAGGGCATATTTTGACGAAGTTTGTTCAAGCCACACGAGTCGAACAGCATATTTTTTCTACGACCCACTTGAGAAAAAATTGAGCCCAAAGTGGAGTCTTCAGGGACTTTTCAGGAGCTTTTACTGTACTAAATGAAAAAATCGATAAAATCCACAATAATACTTACACCTAAATTTATTCCTCCCAAACCGATTCTCATTTTTCTTGATTCTCTTTCCGCGCTTCAACATCTCTTCCTGCTTTTCCTGTCTCTTCAATATATTTTCTTTGTTCGGGAATCGCTTCTTTCTCTCTTCCACCCATTTAGCTATTTCCTCCGGTGTATTTTTATTTCTGATTTTGTCGTACAATCCGGTAGCGTGTTGCATCGAAACGTGCCGTTCGACGATTTTTTCGTGTGCCGTGAATTTGCACCCGTCCAAGTTACACGTTCTATGTTGTGACATGTGTTTATCGTATTGGAATTTGGAGTAGAAATCTCGGTCGCAAGGTTCGCAAGAAAATAGTATCTCTTGTTGGTTGTCGCGGTATTGGTATTCTGAATTTGTATCTTCATATTCTTGTTCGTCATCTTCATTTTCTTCGAGATATTCATCTTCTGGATAAAAATAGTGATAATCTACCTAGTGAAAACATATGTTAACATTGATAATAGTATAGGAAGTTGAATGTTTTTTATGGCGCAGCTTTAAAATAAGTCTTTAAAAACATTATTTGGTCCTTCGAGCCGTATGATGTCAATATTAAAAAGGTTGAATAAAGAAAATTCTGTAAATATTACATGAGACTTATTAGATTCACCAATAAAAACATTCAATGGGAAAAAAAACTAATAAACAGAAACGAAAAGAAAAAATAATAATAAAAATAAACACAAAAGAGCAGACGAAGTTGATAATGAGATCTTCTTTGGTAAAACTACTTTGAAAAATGTCCTGAGTATTTGAATATAACTGAAGATTTAAAACTCAAGAATGAACTTACTGGAAATTTCCTGAGAAAAAACGTTTTCTCTGTGGGTCTGATGTGGAAAACTCTCCAATGATTGTATAAAATGTTCTTAAAAGAACGCTTCACATTTTTGTTTTTATTTTGACTCGAACGGTCAAGAGTTGGATCATTCCAAAATGCTACAGGACTTGGTTTAACCAACTTGAAAACGATACACTTGTACACATTTATCTAGGGTTATGTATCACAGTGAAAATTCCAAAAAAAATTTATACTAGATTTTTCCTGAGCAGTTTACTTAAAGATACAGACAAATTTCTTATTTTCCTAATCACTAAGGAAAATATACACAAAATTAAACAAAAAAACAAGCTAGAAAAGCTTGTTTGAGATTTTTGTAAAAGGTTACAGAATAGACCAATATTTCAAGGTTCACAAACCACCAGTGATCAAAACTAACACAAAATTGAGTGAATTTTATAATACCAAATTAAAGATTTACAAAATGCATAAAAATGTCAACACATAAAATTTAAAGTCACAATAGAAGCAGGATTTACTCTATTCCAGGATTGGAAGGAAATAAAGGAAGGAAATGAACTTCGAGAGAAAGTATTGTTACGAACTCTCTATTCACGAATGTTCTCGAATTATAAAGTATACGCAGAGGTGGTATATTCAAAAATGTTCTAGAGCTACAAAGAACTATATATACGCGGGTTTTCGAGTGAGTCGGAGAGTTGTTCAGTATACAGTGAGTGAACAGATAGTGAATATAAATAGTGTTGAAGATAAATTAGGACAATTATTATACCGAGTGTAAATAAATTAGTAGACATTAAGTAGGGTGTATATAAATTAAGTTTATTATAGTGTGTAAGTGTTTCTTTAATAAATCAATAGTAATTAGCCATAGTGAGTGTGTAATTTTATCCCACGGTAAAAACCATAGACTTATAATATAAAGGAGACCACATTGTTTACATTTTGAGGCGATCAATCATCATTCTATCTTTCAATTTTATCTCTCTTCCTCCAGATTGCGTCGTTGACAGATCTCCATAATTTCGAGAAAGTATTTCGAAATAATTTAAGTATATTTAAAGAACTGGAGAACACTGCTTTTATAATGCATATATTGAATAAAAACTTCCATAGACCATTCAATTTTGAATTGATTGATCCTTACATTACTAAATAATCACTAAACTTTGCAAATATTCCTAAATTAAAAACGAACAATAAGTACAAAACAGCGCTTTGGCAACACCCCATATGTTTTAGTACTTTATTGAATGACTAATAGTATACGCGTAGTTTTGCTATGTTGCCGAAGTGATATAGCTCTTTTAGTGCTTACTTTACTATTATAAGGTGTTTTTTTAGTACTTATTGTGGAAATTTTACTTTGTTTGGCCAACCATGGTAAATTCTTGTGTTGTCTGTAAGAAAGTGGAACATTTAAACCCAAATTTAACTTTTCATAGGTAGGTGAGGTTATCTTTTTAGTGGCGTGGCGTGGTATAAGTGTTTGTAAATATCAGAGGTGTAGAAGAAGGTTTTTGGTGTCTCTTGGTGTTAATTAAATAAACCACTACCAAATTAGTATACAAAATACATTATCTGAAAAATGTAAGACTCATTGTGAAAACCACATAGTATTTGTATTATTGTTGAAATCAAATATGACACCCAAACGAATAGCGGGCAGTCTAACATTCGGACAGGACAGTCTACTAGTACATCATAAGTTATCAAATTTTCATATTTTGTGTGCTTTTTATATATTTTTCATTTGTTCATATTTATATTAAAGTCAGAATATTTATATTGTTAATATCGTTTAAAAGTTGCGAAGTTTGAACTATTCAATCCAAATGTGAATCATCAACCTGATATCTAATGGAATGAATTAAATTTTCTTAAGCACCAGTAGTCACCGAACAAGTAGCTGTGACTACCAATGTTGGTATATGGTTTAGAGTACCTTGTACTAGGTATTATTTTAAAACTGGATAAATAAATACATATAAGTATTTCAATTCATTATTCATTTATATACCCATATCACTCTTTTATTTTGTTATTGTTTCACGTTTTAACTTGTTTATCGATTTGTCTATACAGTTTTTTTGTAATATTTTGAATGACAATAAAACATTTCTCTCGTTCCTTGCCTTATTACATCCTGATATCATGATCCAATAAAAAAACGTGATATATTTAATTATTGATGGTAGATTTTGAACCGTACCCCACTGGTGATGAAAATCAACAGCCCAATTACACTGTTGTCATTTTGAGCACGCGTCCGACAAGGACTATGCTTTCTTTCTTGCACTTATAGCTTTTTTTAAAACAATAATAGATCGCCTTAAAAAGCATTTTATCAATGAAATATTTTGTCTCTGGTATTTATAAGTCTATGGTAAAAACAGTTCAAATAAATAAGAGAAACATTAGTGTATGAAACATCCTTTTGAAAGCCAGCACTAATATATTGGTATATGTATTATATGCATTAAAATGGAAAAAACCGGGTGGTTATATTTAAAAAAATAAAAAAATTTGATATTTATGAAGTTAAATTTTGAACACTTTCTATACACACCCTGTATAAAATGAAACATTTTTCAACATAGATTCAAATAGGTCTGACCTTGCTAAAAGCAAGGGAACAGAAACCATTTTTATATCTTTATGGGTATCCTCTTAAAAAAATAATTTGTAAGGGTCTGCAACCGTCAAATTTATACAAAAAAATTAATAACTCAAAAATATGCATTTTTCGAAAAAAGTTTTCAGACAAAACTATACTAAAATTTTACGTAGATTTCAAAAATGTACTAATATACAGAGTGTTCTATTCAAAATAACAAAGTTGCAGTCGACTTCCGGTAGAATCGGAAGTCTGCCATCTTTGAAAATATTTTGGTTAAAAAGAACGTATCCGAAAACCCAAACGTAGAAATTTTCATGATTTTACTCTTAAGTATTTTGCCATATACAGATAGTTTTAACTCGTCGTGGGACACCCTGTATAGACAAGTGTCCTAACAGGGCTTGAATGAACAACTCAAAATGCTTGAATTAGTGAGAAAACTTCTGTGGAAGTTGAGAAACCTCCACTCACATACTTGTGGATTGCCAAAATTCCAGGGTACATTACCTAGAGGGCAAGAAAACAAGACAAAAAAGAATTCGTAAAGCTTACACTCCCAAGATGAAGTATGGTCAGTTTTTGTTTGAAAATCGTACCAATTGAAGACAAATTTCATGCATTTTGTAAAATAATAGATTTTAAATTTTAACGAATCATTTTTACTTTTATATTGAGCACAGTTTTGATTTGTTGTTTAATACTAAAATTGTCAGTCGTAATGGAGTGTGAAAATATTAACGTTCAAAGAAATATATTATTATTATATATATTGAGAGTTAACTGTAAACTTTTTCGAGTTAGTAGTTTCAATATTTTCCATGACACAATATTCTTTACAATATTATCTTTGATTTTAATAAAAATTTAAAAGTATTCACCTGAATCTGTAATAAATTTACTATTGGAAAAGTATACACAGGATGGCTAAATGAAAATTAATAAAACAAGTCATTATCAGGAATTCAGAAAAAATTTGTTTCATTATTTTAACCATATACAACAAACATCTTGTTTTGGTTCAGTATACAGAGTGTCAATGAATTAAATATTTGTATTTTTACTATTTACAATTCGTCTTTTGAAATAATGTATCAAATTCAACAAATAAACTATAGTGACAGATGTCAAAATAATAACCTATATCTAGTTCCTGATAATTACTTTACTTTGCTTTTATTTGGCCAACCTGCTATGTCGTTTTTAACTTCAGATGAATCTTTTTAACACTGAATTTTTTTTTCAAATCGACAATCATTATGTTACTTAACTTGATACTAACTAGCCCAGGAAAAAATTAACAACATCTCAATTGTTTAAGACAGAGAATCGAATTAAAAAAAATATTGATATATTTTTAAGAATTTTTTTTATTAAATGCTACATTATTACACAGATGGTACTCCATATATTTAAAAAGGTACTGAGTTACTTTAAAACACAAAATAAATATATTGCAACGGTCAGCAAAAGATTGTTGCCTTTAGCAAGTGAAACAGTTTTTCTTTTTTAGTCTCTATGTCACTATACAATCATAAAAGGATCCCAACAAAAACCTTCAAATTTAAACAAATTAAAATTACACTAATTATTTTTTTCTTTAAATAAATACAATGTTGAATTTGTTTAATATATTTGGCCAGTTTATTTGTTAAAAAAAGAAATTTGTGGCGCCCCACTCAATCTGGAGTCACTTCTGATACTGAAACCTCAGCAACAGGCTGAGATCTGACTATTTGTTGCCCAGCGGGCTGATTTTCAGATTTATTGTTCGTCTCTGTTTCAGCTGACGTTTTGCTACTGTCCTGTAAAGATATCCAATCGCTTTAGAAAGTACAGCAACAGCTGACGTTCCATTTAAGATTAATTTTAATTTCAAAATACTTCAAAGCAGTTTTCATATTAAATTATAAATTTCCCTGTTTTTATCAACAATCAAGGACTTAAAACAACTACCAAATTTCATTGAACTTAATCAATTGTCATGAAAAAACAGCGAAATTCATTCATATTGAATACATGCAACAAATTGATTATTTGTTCTAAGTATTCAGTGTAAAATCAACATTCAAATTTGATTATTTCTTATTCAAATATTGAATGGAAAAATTACCTATCGAAAGAAACACATTCCATTTCCTATTTGCTCCATGAGAAAATAATACGTCTTCAGAAATGTCTTTCTTTTAAAAGGCAGTTGCTGCAATTATCAAAAATACTTTATGCACCTTCAATCTTCAAATACTGAGACATTCAAAACTGATATGATCTCCCATAAAACTTAATTGTATCCCAAATAAAAGACGATTTCATAAAACTACCTAAGGGCCAGTTTCATAATGCTTTTGTGGTGTAGTGATCTGTTTCATAACCAAAAATTCACTATTAAAGCTTCCTTTAAGTTAAATGTCCAATTTTTACCATTTTTGAAGCTTAAAAAGACTTTTAACACAGATGTCAACTCAGATTTGAAGGGTATTTTTATAGTTTGGTTATTTCTAGTTCTAAACACGTTAAAGCATTAAAAATGTGCAGGCCTCCGCAAGTCGAATAGTTAAGAGAGTATGTCAAGCCATTGCCCACCTCAGCAACGAACATATTTACATGTATCATAATCCACTGGAAATGGAACAAGCCGCGAACCACTTTTATTCCATTTTCCAATCTCCTGGAGGTGAGGATGCAGAAATTTTTCGTAGCCGGAAAGAATTTTTTGCATTAAACGTGCCAACAGTTTGTGATGCAAAATTGAGAACTCACAACAATTTTTAACAGCAGTTCGTTGAAAAGACAATTTGAACGCGGAATCTATGGCAGATATTTGTTGGTTGGGTTGGTTTAACGATATTAATTTAGACATAGCTGATAACACTCAAGAGCCACACAATTTGGAAAATAATGGACACCAATTTAGTCAGCTGCTAATTAATGAACATTTTAATAGATTAGTTTAAAAATATGTAGGTACTCAAGTATGTAGGCATTTAATAAAATTATGATGACATGTAAAATTTGAAATAATTTATTTAAAGAAATATTTACTAATTAGAGATATAAATTAATATAATCAATGGGAACTCAAATCCTTTTCCGCTTCCAGAATTTCTAAATCTAATAATCTCATCTTTTTTTTGTGTTCTGCTTCATCACTAATTGATGTTTATTACTTACCTCTATAAATGTAAACAATGAAAATACAGAGAGTGTTGTACTCAATTCAAACCACCAAATAACCAAAAAGTAAACACAAATTCTGTCAAAAATCCGTCAAATTAAGGAGGAACCTGGCAAGCAGTGCAGCCAACACAGTTTATTCAAGCCTAAATTGGGATTTTATCATGAGGACACTAGTTTTAAGAGAACCTTCAAGATAAAGGACCCTTTAGTTAAATGCCCATTTAAGCAATGATTATGAAACTGGCCCTTAGGATATCTTATATAAAACCATCTTTTTGCTAAGAAAATTAGAATACAGTTAAATAACTCCACTAGTGGTACTTTGGATAATTGCAAAGAGGACAATAGTGTTCACACACACTTTACCCACATAGTGGAGTGCTGGGAGAAATAACATAATGAGATTTAATGTAAAATACCTATAAGTGGATGTCTGCTGTATAATCAATAGGTGCCGTTATTCGCGTGAAATTAGTTTCCGGCAAAAGCTGAGGGATACGCACCTCCTGCTGCCCACCAGATGCTTTTTCAGCATCTTCATACATCTTCGTACATTTTTCTCTCTGCTCCCTGTATTTTGTCCAGTCCTCTTTTTTCTGTGAATTTTTTGCTGCGGTTAATAATTCTTCTTTTAAGCCAAATTCAGTTTTTATAACTTCTGTGACAAATGATTTGTTTAGGTCCAAGTTTATTCTGACTGGCTTTGTAGGTTTTTTGATAATCTTGCTTTTTTTATTTACACCTCGGAAATTGTTGGGTCCCATAGGTCCCATGGGGAATTTCCCCCTTCCTCTCATTCCTCCTCTAAACATACCACCTCTCATTGGTGGTGGCATTGGACCCATCATCATCATTGGTGGTGGTGGTCTCATACCTGTTTCGAACAACGAATTTTTGTAGAATTGGCATTGTCCATTCAACTCAAAAATACTTTACAACAGCACAATAAAAAAGCACGAATCTCGAACTGAATTTAAATACCTATCTATTGGTCAAAGTTGAGTACTACTACTCTATCAACTTTCTTTTCAAAGTGATAAAACCCTAAATAAACAGAGAAAACAAACACACATCCTCAATCCGCATGGAGAATTACGTTTTTGAAATTGAATTTTTGAACGTACCTGGGTGAGGAGGCCTCATTCCGGGTGGTGGAGGTCTCATCGGGTGAATCATAGGACCCATCATCCTTGGTGGTGGAGGAAGCGGTCTTCCACCTCTCATAGGTGGTCGTCCACCGCGTATTGGAGGGCCATGTGGTGGCCTCATTCCTCCCCTAAAACCACCTCGTGGACGCATCATACCGAATGGCGGTTGCTGTTGTCCATTAAAAGCACGCCCTTGGCCACGAAATTTTCCACCTCTTCCTCTTTGATTTCCGGGTCCTCTTTTATTTCCTCTATTTTGAACTGGAGCACCCATCGAAACTTATAATTTAATTTAGTTTTTAACTAGCAAATTAAGGTACATTTATTTTAAATGAATCAAAATAAATTTCAAATATCCCTATCACTATCTTGGCGTCTCTTTACACTTGATCAATGACGTCGTACGTAATTCTAAAGGTAAGGTTGCAGGTTACAGTTACAGCAGCACATTGCAGCCAACATAACAGCATGCTCGATTTCACACAAACGCACACCGAGTACAACCTCAAACGGAATTATTTCATTTCTCTCTGGCCACCGGTCCATACTAATCTGTTGTCTTTGCTACAAAAACGATTGCGTCGTCATAGGCCTCTAGTCACTTTATGCAAGGTTTTTATCAGACAAAATAAAAATTATTAAATATATAAATATAAACTATTACAAAATAAAAAATAATTATATTATTTCTCTATGGTTTTTTATCAAAAATCGCCCTGTATCATAGACCTAATTTTGTGTTCATTATGTGCGTTCCACAACGGTGTTAAATACTGGAACACAGTTTATTAAACATTTTCTGTGATTCGGCGTTTTTGAAATTGTCAAATGTCAATTCGTAACATTATCCAATGAGGTTCGTAGTTTCAAAAAACGAACCTTGGTAAAGAAAAAAAGAAGTTATTGGTTGTCTCTGTTCTTTCAGTCAAGGAACTAAAACGAGCGAGATTAACGCCATTTTATTTTCATTACAGCGTCTTGTTTGCATCTAATTGATAGTGGTTGATTATAAAGTTGTTTGTTGTTTTCGAAATCAATAAATTGGTATGTATATTCACAAAAGCAACACATCTTTTTATAAAGTTAACTGTCTGTTATGTTATACAATTACATAAAACACCCGGCTAGGTGTTGGTACGTTGGAGTAGCGTTATTTATTATCTCTTGAATTTAGCTAATATTCGCTTTAACATTTTTAGTATAATATGGGGAAAAAGAAGGTAGAAGAAAGTGAAAGTGAAGAGGAATACTCAGTAGAGAAAATAATTGACAGAAGAGTGGTAGACGGTAAAGTAGAATATTTTTTGAAATGGAAAGGTTATTCCGAAGACGACAATACATGGGAACCTGAAGACAATCTAGATTGTCCAGAACTCATATCAGAATTTGAGAAGAACCGAAAAGCTAAAAAAGCCAGTGCAAAGGAAAAGGACAAAAAACGTTCCAGAGAAAATTCGACTTCCTCAGTAGATTCTAATACATCCACATCTAAAGACAAAAAAGTAAGTCGAAAGATTATTTTATAAATATTGTTGTGTAATTGATGATATTGGCTAAGAATTGTTTATTGATTTTTTGTTATTAATTTTGAATTATATTTGTAAATTTTTTCTTTCAGAAAAAGAAACTTAGATCCCCATCACCAGATTCTGAAGGCGATGAACCTGTGAGTAAAAAATCGAAAGTTGATGAATCTGATGATGACAAAAAGACTAAAAAAAAGACATCCAAGGATTCTGACTCTGACGATGATAAAAAGAAAAAATCTAAAAAGAAGGAAAAGGACTCTGATTCTGAAAATGAAAAAAAGGATGAGAAAAAGAAAAAAAATAAGCGTAGAAGTGGTCCTAAATCGAGGAAAACCGATTCTGACGATACTGATGACGAAGAAAAACATAAAAAGAAAAAGGAAGAGGAAAAATCTAAACTGAAGAAAGAAGACGAAAAGAAAAAGAAAGCAGAAGACTCTGACCCAGATGAGCCTAAAAAAGCCAAAAAAATTGAAACTAAAGATAAGAGAGGACCCAAATCTAAGGAAAAAGAAAAATCCGCGTTCGAAAAGGGCTTGGATGCTGAAAAAATCATCGGTGCATCAGATACAACTGGTCAGTTGATGTTTTTGATGAAATGGAAAGGTAGTGATGATACAGATTTAGTGTACGCAAAAGAGGCCAATATAAAGTGTCCACAAGTGGTTATTAAGTTTTACGAAGAAAGAATTGCATGGCACACTCCCGATGAAGCTTAAATTATGCATTATCAAAAAATCGTTACTTTTATTTATTGTTCATGGAAGTAATTATTCTTTTTATAATCGTAATCGATAAGCTAAAACACACTTCTTGTTTTTGATCAGTCCTATGAACATCGAAGGTTTAGTTTTTATTTTACCTTGAATCAATGTTCCCTTGATAATCTCATAACCGTTGAAACTATTTGTATAAATAAATAATTCAAAATCAAATCGTTTTTAATTATCGAACTTGAAAGAGTGAAAGGATGGTAATGAACTTCGAGTAATTTAAACAATTAAATTTATTTACACGTTTCGCAGATTGGGAAAAGGAAAAAAATGGCACATTTAAAACAGTAAAAAAAAGTCGTAAGATATCACATTTTGAATTAACACTGGATTTACAAAAAATAAATAAGACAAAATATACAAATTGTACTTATTCGTAAACTTACCTTCATTGTTATCTAAATAAATTTAAAGCATTTTTGTTTGTCATGAGGTATCCTAGTTTTAAATAAAATCGAATCGGCCCTGTATTGAGTGTTCAGTAGCGGCGTATAACCGAATACCTGCCAAAAATTACATTATTTAAATATATACAGAGTTCGGCGAAAGTCCGGGACCGGACAAATATCGAAGAAAATTTTTGGAAAATCTTTTTATAGTACAAATTTTACACCAACTTAAACTATAATTTGAAATATACAGGGTGTTCCAATAAAGTGTGACGTATCAAAGTTATATTTTCTAATTGCTCCTAAAAAATATGATGGTTCCCTATACCTAAATACAGAGGGTTCCGAGTTATGCTGACTTTTTTAAAAATGTGAACATTTTGAAAAAAAATTAATAACTCATTGATATAACAAACTCTAGCGAATTTTCTCTTACATCTTAATAGTTGGACAATCGTTGAATGTATTCCACGATTGAGTATTAAATATCTCTTCACAGGGTGTTCAGGATTTTCAGTTTCATTGTTAGATCATTCAATGTGCAGTATCAGGCTTATTTTAAATGGAACACCCTGTATTTTGATTCATCATATTCAAAAAAATGTTCTCTTTCGAATGGTATAAGGGTGTCCTATACCTAGGCATCATACTTTTCGTGAAATTTACAATTTTCTTAAATATAATGCTAAATAGATTTTAAAACATCTGCAATTCTCTCTAAATTTCAAACTAATGATCTTGGCATAGTTGTTGTATGAAACTAAATAGATCACGTTTTAAGCCTTCAGGAAATATAGGGTTTTGCTATCCTATACCGAGGGTTTAAAAAGATATAGCCACTCTCACAGAAAAATCACTCTCCACTTGGACATTTTATGAAATAACAAAAAAAAAGTTTATTTCTTTTAGTTGTTTGTTGTTAGTTGTATTTTAATTTTCTAAATAATAATAATTAAACCAATCTTCAACATAACACTCGTATTCAGCGCCGGATTAAGCAAGCGCGGGGCCTGTAGGAAATTCTTTCAAAGAGCCCTTTCTGCTGTAGGTTCTTAAATAAAGTGGCGAAAAAACAATTCAATACGTCTTTTTGCAATCTATAAGTTACAATTTTGTGGTTAATTAATAGTGTAGTAAATTACTATAGGCACTGTTAGGCTCTGACAAGTACAAAAAGTATGAGGAGATTTCCTGGCAATTTAGAATAATTTTGATAGGAAACTTAAAATCGAAAACTGATGATACTACTGATCAAAAAAATTCAACATGCCACATGTTAAGTTTCACAAAAAAATTTTGGCTCAGGCAGAGACGAGTGGGTTTGAATATGATGCGGGCCCCCTTTCACGCGGGGCCCGTAGCAATTGCTACTCTTTCTACGTGGTTAATCCGGCACTGCTCGTATTGTGTGAAACTTTTTTGTTATTTTATAAAATGTTTAAACACTCGGTATAGGATAGCAAAACCCTATATTTTCTGAAAGCTTAAAACGTGATCTATTTAGTTTCTTACAACAACTATTCCAAGATCATTAGTTTGAAATTTAGAGGGAATTGCAGATGTTTCAAAATCAATCTAGCATAAAATTTAAGAAAACTAAATTTCACGAAAAATATAATACCTAGGTATAGGACACCTTCATACCATTCGAAGAGGACATTTTTTTGAATATTATGAATTATTAAAATACAGGGTGTTCCATTTAAAATAAGCCTGATTCTGCACATTGAATGGTCTAATAATGAAGGTACTCAATCGTGGAATACATTCAACGAATGTCCAACTATTTAGATGTAAGAAAAAATTTGCTAGAATTAGTTATATCAATGAGTTATTATTTTTTTTTCGAAATGTTCACATTTTTAAAGAAGTCAGGAGCCCTCTGTATTTAGGTATAGGGAACCATTGTGATGCCTTTTGGTCAATACAATAAGTTAACAATAATATTTAAATAAAAGACATAAATTCCCTTGAAGCTAATTTCAATACATCATAAGAACGTTAAATCGTTACACAAATAGAAGTAGGAAGGTAGCACGTACGAAGTCAAGTTCAGAGCATGAAATAAACATAAATAGTATTATTTATATTTACTTATGATGAACTTGACTTATTGTCGTATAACTATGCAAACGATAGTGTTTTAACAATTATTATTGATATTAGTGTTAATGTTAGGATATGAATATCATAAGTCTTAAGTAGTGTAATGTATAGTAGTGAGTTTAAGTAATAAATAGAACGTATCCCAGTGCTACAGGTAGTTGTTTTATTCCGGTAAGATGACCCTCCGAGTGACCATCAGCAACACCATCAGTTGAGAGGCCGATCCACGTCGAATACCACCCCATAACAAATACATTACACCATTATGAAAGAGTATTATATTTTTTAGGGGCAATCAGAAAATGCAATAAAATATAGGGTGTTCCATAAGAAAAAATATGCCACACTTTATTGGAATTTCAAAATATTTCCGAATTAATTTAAGTTGGAGTAAAATTTGTGCTATAAAAAGAATTTCCAAAAAATTTACATTTTCTTCGATATTTGTCCGGTCCCGGACTTTCG
This sequence comes from Galerucella tenella, assembly GCA_910591685.1. NCBI lineage: Eukaryota > Metazoa > Arthropoda > Insecta > Coleoptera > Chrysomelidae > Galerucella > Galerucella tenella. The sequence goes on from CAJUYH010004320.1 coordinate 27,505, forward strand.
CCGAACTCTGTAACAAATCACATGATACCAACCTGCGTGAAAAAGTTAATACACTTATGCCTTTCTTGAAAATGCGTATCGTCTTCAGACAAACTCTGCGGACATCCCGGACACCTGAACGTCCACCTCGAAGTTACTTTAACCGGAGGTTTTCTAGTTACGTGACTAACGAGAAAATTCATGGCGATATCTTCGCAATTCATATATTCATCGACTTTGTCTCTAATCGCTTGCGG